>PVLD010007346.1:0-92284 GCA_004027595.1 Dinomys branickii | reverse complement strand
TCTGGGGTTAGTGGCAGAGGTTGTTTCCTAATATGGATAGAAGTAGCCCAGGAAAGGTATATTTTACAAATTCCTTAGTCACGAGGTTTGTCCTTATCTTGACAGTTCAGGCCCTCTGGTTTACTCTGTCCTTGGGCGGCTACACATTGTAACAGCTTAACTCCCGGAAGGGGGAAAGGAGGGTGGTTTAGCACAGCTCATGTATCATTGTTACTAGAGAAAATTTCTCTTACAGAAGAAAGGGATAATTATGTATGTATGTTATGCAGGACAGCTAACATAGTTGTACTACTGACTTCTGTCCCTTTATTGTAAGGAACAGCTAATGATTAATTGGTTGATCAATCTTGCATGTCTATATTTGTTTTCCTGAGTACACACTTTGAAGTTATCAATATGTAATACAACAACCATTATTAATTCCCTGTTACCTTGTCTGTAATTCAGTTTTGATTGTACTATTCTTGTGCTACTTTGTAAATGGCTGTCTGTTAATATGTTTTCATTCTTTTACTTTTAAAATAAAAAAAGATATTATTAACATCAAAAATGTACCTTGGCAATCACTTAAATTTTCATTCTATAGGTGAACTTTACAGAAGGAAAAGATGAATTGAACAAACTAAAAAAATGAAGCTAATTTTATCATGCCCTGTATCTGAAATTAGTAATTATTATTAAGTAAATAAAATAATTATATCATCCGTGTATATTTCTCTCAGACCAAACATTTTATTGTTGTTCCTGAAGCTTTTGCTTTGACCCTTTACACCTAATACATTAACAGACCTACACAATATAACCTAAGCCCATCCATCAGGGCAGGGCTTGGAGGCTCCTCCTTATACCAGACAGGAATCCTTTCCTGGCCAAAGGATGAAGTTGTCTGTGGGATTCTGGGGGGAAAGTCTGAGAGGCCCAGGTATGGGACACACATTTGAAGAGCAACTAATTATTAGGTAGGCAAGTAGCTATTTGTCGACCATATTATTTTGAACAACCACTCAGCTGTATCAGTGCATGCAGCTCCAAGGCCCCTGTTGTGCAGGGCACACACATCTCAGCGTTCCACCTCGGTGACTGAGGCAGCCCGTCTGTTGCCACCTCCTCCTGTGTGATGAGTGAATAGGTGATGAGTCCATAAGATCCCAGTCTAAGAAGGAAGGCGACCAGGAGAACCACAGGGCCAACAGAGACTGTTGTCTCAAGCAATGCAGCCACATCCCTGAAGGAGTCCCTGCAAAGCTCATCCTACTTCTGGATGTTCCATTTAAGGGACCCAGTGTGAGTAGAATTTTCAAGCTTTTGCATCTGAAATATCATATCTGAAAAAAAAAAAAAAAGAAAATGATGTCCAGAGAGGTGTCACAGGAAAGCATTTCTCCAAGGGTCTCACCAAAATCTTTCCAGCTCTCCCTGAAGTTCTGGCTAGCACACACCCTCCCTTCTTCCTGAAGATGGCAGGCGAGAATAGCTCAGGCACCCTATGCCCCAGTTGTTATGTTGGGCTGGCTGCAGTGCTTGTTTATTAGTGAAATGCATCTGATCTGAGACGCCCGCCTGACAAGTTCATTACATATCAATTTAATTAGCTGATTTACATTTAATTTACATTTCAATTAATGTCTTTAGCAACAAAATGCTGCCTTAATAGGGTAATTGCCTGTTAGGCAATATGTAAAAGAATAAATAGTCACATTCTGAGGAAGAATACCTATTTTCAATTTTTTATTACCATAAATAACTGAAATAATTTTTGCTTTTAAGGGCCACATCCTCATTTCCTTCTGGGCCTAATTATAAAGACTTAGTACCTCATTAAGCAAAATGGTTTTGGACTCACAGAAAAACATTACCCCAATCGTGACTCATTAGTTTCAACAAAAGAAGAGGAAACTGTGATCGTAGGGTGGGTCTGACTCTTAACACGGGCAAACCTGGTCCTTCCTGAGCTCCATCAGCATGATAGCAAGGACAGTCTGTCCTGCTCCCTGGTGCAATGTCGGTTTGAAGGGTGTCCGGTCTACTTTGAATATTTCTAGAAACCTGGAGCTCACTACCTCTTGAGGCAGAGATTACAGGGCTTTTTAAGTTCTTATATTAGGGAAAATCTGTCCTTTTCTTTAAGACTATTATAGTAGGTACCTGTTAGTGATTTTCTTTCCTGGAGGGATAATTATTAATAGCAATTGCATAGTAAGAGCCTGGCTGCTCTGTCTCAGAATAAGCAGGGATATAAATGAGCTGGGACATGCAGAAAGACAGGCAAACGGCCTGAGAAACGGAGAATGAGACTGCGTTTTGAGAGCCGAAGAGGAAAAACTGCTAAACACCAGGCTGAATGTTAGGAAAGAAGCACGGGACAGGACAGAGGTTTGGCTGTGTGAAGTGTCCGGGCACAGCATCCCAGGGCAAACAGGGCTTGGCTTGTTCTTTGAGAGGTGGTTCTGTCTTCCAGGGAGCTGCTTTCTGGAAAATACACCAACAAGCAAGTACTAAGCACTGAAACCTTAGGACCAAAAGGTCGTGGCTCTTCAACCTAGGGTTATGGTTCCTCCAAGAGCCTTGGCAGTCCTTGGGCACTCCTCAGCAGGCCTGCTTACCTTTGGATTGCGTCCCATACTGCCACCACGTGGGAGCAGGCGTAACAGCAGGAGTGGAACATCCCAACCTGTGTTCTTTCAACTGGTTTGTATGCTCAGCCAGTCAGGGGAATGAAATGAGTACCCAGGAAAAGAACTATCAGACAATGTCGAAAGTGGGTATGAGGCAAAGGAAAACTTTTATTTAATTTATTTAACAAAGGGACCAGATATGTACTCTAATATATTTTGAAAGCTTTAGTTCAAGCTGGTCCTCACTTTCCCATTTCGAACCAGTCGGCTCTGTAGCACCCAGACAGAATCTAAATAAGAACAATTACTCTTTCACTCCATCTTCGCTTCTTCCTAAACCACAGTTCCAAAGGAAACACCTCCGATCCTTCTCATCCACTACTTTGTTCTTGTTGTTGCTGTTTCTTTTTTCCCTTAGGGTAAGGTTTTTAAATTCATTGACAATTTTTCCCCTGGAAGCTATCCAATTTATTGATAGCCATTTAAAGACCATTTCTAAACTCTGAAGGCAAACTGTAGAACTGGTCAGCACAGTTCAGAGTGAAGGAGGCGGGCTGGATAGCGGGAGCATCTCCTCACCAGTAGTGGGTGTCGGGAATTTCTACTCTTGTTCTTCCTGGTATGGCACTGATAAATTTAGGGCAGTAAATCTCAGCCCTACAAAACCCACCCCTCCTTTTTTATGACAAATATTTTGTACCACTTTCTTTTCTATATGTAATTCACAGAAAATATAACTTGCATGCATGCTTAACTTCTAAAAACGTGTACGTTATATTCTAAAGGAGAAAACAAAATGAAGTAATACGATAGAATAACATATATATTGCCATTTCTAATTGCTCTGCATAAAAAGACTTAATGAAGTAGTGCATACTTGTGTCTCTTCCTGGATGTGGGAATTGCAAATGCAAACCCTCAGCATTTGCAATTCAGTTGCAAACTCAACTGGGACTGTGGATTTTGTGGTTCAACTACTACCACTAACTGCAAGCAATATGCTTTATTAAATTATAATACAGCTCTTGGTAGAGTTCAAAATATAGTCTTTTCTTGATTTCAAAGGAAAACACATTGCTGGAAAATTTGTTCTATAGTGAAACCAGGCAGAAAAGACTGAATTTTTACATGAAATGAGGTTAGGCTACAAACTCAGACATTTACAACTAAATGTTTCACCTCTAAGAATAGAGAAAGGGATAGGACCCGGTGATGCCGGACAATTCCTCATTGAGTGGACCACCTGCCATTTACGAATCTTGCCTACTAAGTGCTGGGAGCATCACTCATTTGCTGTGACTACCATTTTCAAATGGCTCACAAGTTTCTGAAACCCTGGCAGGGAAAGTGAAATCATTCCTAGGGAGCACTACCCATCTAAAAACATGCAGATTTACAGCTCCTTTTCCTTCCTTAACACCATAGCTTCCTGCCCTACTCATAGGCGTGCCTAGTGGGCTAAGTGTAGAGGACTGTCTCTGTTCTATATTCTCAACTGTTGCCCTACTGGCTGCATTCGTCAGGGTTATCAGCATCATAGATGGAAGATCATGTAGACTAGGTTTCCTTGGTTCTGGCCTTCTTTATGGATCATGACAGGATCCCGCTTATCCACTCTGGGAACTCAGGCTCCCCATGTAATCTGGCATTTACCATGTCTGGGCTCCTCAGCTTTACTTCAACATACAGCACATGTAATTCTCTGCTTCCTTGACCTTCTGCCAACCACTGCAACCACACAATAGGCCAGGGGACCAGATTTAACAGATAGCCATTGGGTGATGGGAATGGGTAGCGAAAGACCCCAGGTTGCTCTCCCTTTGGGCTGGATAACTCTGAAGTTATAAATGTATTGTCTACATTAGCTTTTGGAGTTCCTCAGTGGGATTAACCTTCAGTTACCTCTGGGGGAAACCTGCTTGACAGCATGCCCTTGATAGGTCTCCTTGCTTCTCTGGTTAGTATTTCCTAGGATTATCTCTTCAGTCAACAACTTGCCCCAAAATAACTGTCTGAGGGCTCTGAGGGCATCCAAAATGCAGACAGGAACTTAGGGAAAGCAGTTTCCAGTAACCCTGTCTCCATAAAGATCTGTAAATCTTCTGGGGAAAAAGGGGGATGGAGACCTAGGTGTTTTATGGCTCAGTCTCAGATAATTGTCCCTTCAGTCCTCAAGCAAATTGGATTTCATGTGAAGTACCCAAGTGGGATCCATGGAGTTTTAAGGAATTTATCCTAATGGAGGCAGCCCATTACTCTTCTGCTAGAATTTTCTTGGATTTGTAGATTGACGGAAAGGAATCATGTTGTACGGTTGGTACTGGATATTCCATTCTGTTGTCTTCCAATTCAGCCCTGGAGGACATGGTTTATACTCATCAAGAATGGACATGAAAATCAGAAAAGGCACTTGCCTTTGATAAGTAGGTATATATGTATGTATTTGTCTATACTGGGAACTGAACTCAGGGGCACCCTACCACTGAACTACACTTTCACTCCTTCTATATTTTATTTTGACAGAATATCTCACCAAGTTGCTTACACTGGCCTAAAACTCATGATCCTCTTGCCTTAGCCTCCCAAGTGACTGGGATTACAGGAAAACTTTTTAAATGTCTTTTATCTGTAAGTTACCAGACCCTCCGAACTCTGGCTAAGGAAAACATTTTCACCAGCTGGACAGACTCTCTCTTCAAAGATCCTTGCTTTAGGGAAAGCCAAGAAACCTAGGTACAAATTCAGAAGCAGCTGTAAAAAGTGACAGCCAAGGTGCATGTTCCTGTTCTCTTGTCACAGTGTAGTACCAACTGACAAACAATAAGCAGTAGAGAGTGACTGTCGTACCCATCACCCAATGGCTTCATGGGTTCCTG
Source organism: Dinomys branickii (assembly GCA_004027595.1). Taxonomy (NCBI): domain Eukaryota; kingdom Metazoa; phylum Chordata; class Mammalia; order Rodentia; family Dinomyidae; genus Dinomys; species Dinomys branickii. Next base: position 86,793 of record PVLD010007346.1, on the reverse strand, counting down.
AATACATCCTTCACCACCAGCACTAGGGGAGAAGGGAGGGATCTAGGGCAGGTTCCAAATCCCAGCTTTATTGGATTGGGCTTGAATGAGTGGCCTGCAATTATGATAAGTATATTCTCACTCCTCAGCAGAGCTAGAATACTACATGTGACAGAGGAGGGTCACATTTTGCTTTGGGTAGCGCATTCCAAAGGTGCCCTATGACTGCAAAGTAGACAGGGGCTTTCTTTTTCTCTTTACAGTTTATTGGCAAAGTATCAAATGTTGTATAGGACAAACGTGGCCATCCTCCCAGCTGTGCACAGTGGTTACTGCCAGCGAGGATGTTTCATTTGGGACTCACATGAGGGTGACTTCAGGTTTAAAAGCCAGCCTCTGAATGCATCTCTTCATGCCCTTTATAAGTTGCAAATCAAAGAGGCACAGAGGGAGGCTCGGAGATTGGCAAACTTCCCACCATAGTAATGAGAATATAGTCCTTTGTGTGGCTAGAGCAGGTAGGGGTGCAGGGAGGGGAGAGCAAAGGCAGTTTATCTGGAAGTCCCAAAGCCCCAATGACAAGCACAGCAAATCCCTGGCTGAGGTCAGGCAGGGCACTGATGATACTGCACCAACTACCAACAGTATCAGGCAGCTTCTTCTTTATAAGATCAACTCTACTGTTTCTACTCACTTCTCTTCTTCCACCTTAACCTCACTTTCACGTAAGTTATTCAGGTAACATTCAAGCACCTGCTATGTGACCACAGCCACTACATGAGAGACCGACAGGCTGCTGATAAGTCCGGCAGGTTCCAGCCCCCTCCACTTGCACTGGCACCTTCCCCATGAGATATTCACCTGATAATGTTTTTCTGCAAGTTGCAAAAGGAAGGTATTGTAATGGCAATCTTCTAAGACCCTTGTCTGTTTCCACTCCAACCTCTCCTCTCACCTCACTTGCCTTCATATATAGTAGCAACAGAGTGACCATGCACCATTTTTTAATCCAAGTACAGGCAAGTTGAACTAAAGCGTGTATTTAGTGTACTGCACATATGTGATTCGCAGTCACTTGCCCTGTCCAACCCAATGCTTGGCAGCCCTCCTAAGTGTAGCGATAGCTTCCTCTAATACTGCTGCTGTCCACTGCATGAACTTGGCCAGTGTTGTGACCTAAAGTTGGGGACCCTTCCAGCAAACATATCATGACAAACTGCTTAGGAAGTGATGGGAATTCAGAAAATGTAGAACTGGTACTGGGCAAGGAAGTGTAAAATGTCCTAATATCTTGTAGTGCATCATAAAAGAGGCTTGGTAGATGTTTTTAAAATAGGTCTAAACACTTTATAAGACAGATCAAAAAGGAGTTGTGTTATGGTTTGGATTCGAAATGTCCACCAAAGGCCTCACACATTCCTAAGTGAGGCTTTTGGAAGGTGCTAGAAGGATGTGGCTGACAGCTGGCTTGCTGTTAGGAGGCGGGAAGAGGTGGGTTCCTGGAGATGACCTGCGAGGGTGTCTCTCCTTTCCCAACCCCTCCCTTTGCTCTGCTTTCTGGCCACCATAACACCAGCAGCTGTCTTCTCCGCCCCTCTGCCCTGCCATTCTGCCCTGGAGCTGACTGACCATGGATGAAACTGTGAGCCAAAATAACCTTCTCCCGTGAGTCGCAAATGCCGGGTATTATGTCTCTCCAATGAGACAGTGGCTAAGACAAGGGAAGCTAAAAGAAATCTGAATGCTATAAAGCCAAGACCAAATTCTGATCAACGATGCCCAAAGGAAGACTAGGTTAGCTTTCTGTTCTCCCCAAAGAAAATGATCTTGCAAAAATTTTTGTCAAATGAAGAGGTGATCAAAGAGTGAATGTGGAAATATAGGGGGGAAAGTAGTACGGAAATATATGAAGTAGTTAGTTAATAAAAGTGGAGTGGCAGTTTTCTGGATTTTGAGGTTTTTTTAAAGTTTAATATATCATGACTATATATGAATATGTACCTTTTGTTTGGTTTTGGATTATATGTGCTATCAATTATATGTAAATAAATATATATGTACTTTTTACTTAGTTTTCCATGAATATATTTTGTATCTTTTTTCAGAAAGGGACTTTCCAAATTACATAAACTTCAGGTTCCAATATTCAGATGTGACTGTTTGGGGAATTCAGTGTGCTTTGCTTGTTCTCACAATGTTTCCATCCCTCACTTCTCCCTCTCACCTGAGAGGCATTCTCAGACTCCTCTTCTTCCCACCTACCAACTTCACAATCCATCCCCCGACAATGTGCAAAGCACCGGTCCCTTTTTTTGCTACACCAGGCTATCTTGAGAGGTGTTTGTGTGTATGTGTGTGTGTGTGTGTGTGTGTGTGTGTGTGTACTGCTGGAGATGGAACCTGAAGTGCCCTAAGCTACAATCTCAGCCCTTTTTTTTGGTTAATTTTTGAGAGAGCATCTCTCCAAGTTGTGTACATTGGCCTCAAATTTGCCATCTTCCTGCCTCAGCTTCCCAAATAGCTGGAATTGCATGTGTGCATTACCATACCTAGAAGCTCTCCTGGTTTTTTCCCTTGCTTGTACCTGTGGAAAAGTCCTAAAATTATTTTTACAAACAAACGGCCTTTCCCCCAAAAGAATTAGATCATGTGCTTTAACATAGAAATTTACTTGTTTTCCACCTGGTGTATGCTTGACTCCTTTTTCTCTTCCCCGGTTTTCCCAGGGAGCGATGGTCTCCTGTACAGCATTGAAAAAATGAGATCAAGATCGTAAAGAAAGATTGAAAAGAAATAGGACATCAAGGGCTATGAGCAAAGGGCGATCTGTTTAATCCTACCCTAAATATCTGCTGGTCTGGGCCTTGGTGGTGGGACGGAGAGGGGAGGCCAAGTGAGGAACGGTGCCATCCCCACCAGAGTGGAGGCTTTGTCTGAAGAACAGAGACTCTGTTCTTTTATGCACGTGGTATGCTTGGTGGCACGGACTCAAGAAATATTTGAGGAAGGGAGAAAGAAAAGAGAGACACATTTGCACTAAAATTGCTACATTTTATAAAACGAGTTCTCCAAGTCTTTCTGTGTCATCTGCATCTTCATTTCGGAGCAATCTCCTTATTTTCTGATACGTGTGACTCTTTCTTCCTTCAGGCTCCAAAGGCTCGTCTTCCTGTTCAAAATCAACCTCTCTACATGTGCCCTTGACCACACTCTCCTGAGTCTTCCAAAATGTAACTTCAATAATTATCTTCCTGATTTCTGGTTGTAGCCTCTCTCTAACTCCCTACTGTCTCTTTTTGTTCAGTCGGTAACCATATTTGAGTATCATTTATTCTCTCTTTCTTTCTCCCTTTCTCTCCCTCTCTCTCTCTTTCTCTCTTTTTCTCTTCCCTTTCTGGGTTATGTCCTTTTGTAAGAGCCATCTGTGAGCGCCCTTTCTTCTACATTTGCGGTCTCTGAGTCTTACTTGGCATTCATTTACATGCATCTGTTAAATGAAATTCATCTGCTGAAGGTCACCCGTAACCAATTTCCAGATCTGCTGGGAACTTTCAGTACTTACTAAGCTCATAATAAAATGGAGCATTGATGGTCATCACCTCATCCCTGAAAGTCTTTTTCTATTGGCTTTCATGACACTGAACTCTGCTGCTTTCCCGTGTGCCCACTGTGTCTGTCTCCTTCACGGCTGTGCAGCCAGGTGATTTTTGTGAATAGAGGCTTTTATTTTCCACGACTTTCAAGGAAATAAAATCACCCCATCTTAGGGAAGGGTCTCCCTACTACAATGTTTGAAACTTCTCCAGGATGGCTGTGAGTTACAGTAGATGCCATGCTAATAGCCTTTTGCGGATCACTGCACAATTTCACTGACTTCTTACCTTTCTTGTATGGATAAAATTGGATTGAGACTCCGGAGACCCTCTACCAGGTCAGAAGTAATGCCAAAGGCCAGCAGACATTCTCAAACAAGGGCTCATAACTTTGTACTCTCACGTTGTGTTTTCCAAAAGTAAGCTGGCTTAGTATAAGTCTATTTTCCCTAAGAATATTACATAAGAATTTAGAAATGATTCCTCACTGGCTTATCAGTTTCTTAAACACAGCTATATGAGTGACAGTCCAATTATTATTGATTACACTTAAGAATGCAAGATTAATGAAACAAAAATTATTCTGGGCAGGCTTGGGATATAGCTCAGCAGCATAGCTCCTGCCTGACAGATGCAAGGACCTGAGTTTAATTCCCAGTACAAAAAAAATTCTTCTGGGTATGTATTACTACACACAGTTGTATAATACATTTAAGTCTAAACACATATTTTCAAGGGTTGCACATTATATTGTTCTGTACAAGAACATTTTTACTATGGTGCTATTCCTGATTTATTTTTTCATTATAAACTATAGTGGAAATTTGAAGTCTTATTTCTTTTAAATATTCCATACCATACTTTGTGATCAAGATATCTAGTTAATACTGGATTTAAATATATTTTTGCTTTAAGGCATAGAAGAGTCATCAACTTCAATAACAGCAACATGCTTTCAAAAACAGATTTCTAGTCACAAGCAACATATAGTCAAAGCAACATATAGTCAAAAGCAACAATAACATATAATATCTAGTCACTTTAAACAATTACTTTTGTCACATGACTATTTGGTGGTATTGAATCTTAAATGAATTGATTTGTTACTGATAATATTAAAATAATGCACAGTGTTGAGATGGATCATTTTATAGCAAAAAGAAGTGTCTTTGAAGTAGGAAATATTTCATTTTAAATTCCTGCCATGCTAGGTACTATCTTTATCCTCTGGCAAGTTAACTTACTCTTTGTTTCCTTATTTGTTAAAAAGGAAGCAAATATCTTTTGAGTTGTGTGAGGTATGCAATATGTACTTGATATACCATGTACAATACCTGAAATATAAATGTCACTGAATAGTTACGGATATAATTGTTAATAGTCTTATTACTAACAAAGGCATTGGTTTTGCTGGCAATGCATTTTCTTATGGAGATTTGAACATGAATGAAAGATAATATAGACCTTTAAAAATGCCTTAGAACTTCTGATCACATGGCCAGGCAGTCTGAGTTATTGTACTCATTTCATAAATGCAAAATAGACTACATAACATAAAAAAACACTGTAGTTCATTCCCTCAAAGTATTCATCCAATGAGGTAGGATTTCTGGGAAAGATAAGAGCTTACATTTTTCATCAGACTTACTTCCCATAAAAGTTCCTAGGGGATACAATGAGGGGAATATGGAGATGGTACTATAACACTGTTTTATCTGCTACCTGCGCCAAAGCTCCCTGAGGCACCATTAAGTATAGTGGTGCCACTCACAGTACTGCTGGGCAGGCAAATTTTTATCCAACATTGTATGCCTTAGATCCTAAACTATCAGCTGGATTTCTGTGTGAGGTCAGCATGCGTCTGCTATGGCAGAAGGAACACCTTCAATGCAGTCTTAACACAGAATAAGAACGATACATAGGCAGGGATTTAGACCGAAGTAGTAGTGGTTTGTTTTGTTTTGTCTTGTCTTGTCTATGGCATCTCAAATAATTAAAAAAGAATAGGTGGGATCCAAACAACTCAACCAGGTAGGATCTCAAAAGACATGCATCTTACACATTGTTGATCTGAGATATAAAGGAAAGAACAAAATCATGCTACCATGGAGTCTGTATCAGGACACCATCATGTTCTAAGCACAGTTTTTCACTAATTATGGTTGGTGTGTATACACAGGAAAAACAGAGATAAGGTTCAGAGGGTTCAAACGTCATGGCCTGGGTTACAGCACTGGCTGCTGATAAAAGTAGTATTAGCCTCAAGTTGGCCTGATTGGAAGGGCCGAGTTCTTCCAGAAGAAAGATGTCCACAGGTACAGAATTCCGTGGAAAGAGGGGTCTTCACTGCAGTCCTGCACATAACTGAGCATCTTTATCTGCTAAACTCTCTATTTAATTTTTAAAAGTCTAAGGTATGATTATTACCCACTAGGAGCCTGCAGTCTTGAGAAAAGGCCAAGTACTTGATCTCAAAGTATCTTTCTTCATGTCTGCAAAGTGAAATAATTAGAATATTTTTAAAAACTTAACAGCAAAATCTTTTTCACTTAGATGCCTGCTTGGAGGGATCCCAGAAGGGATGATACAGGAACACAGAGGAGAAGCACTTAATTCACATTTCAGTCAGGAAGAGTTCTTAATGATTTTTATAATTTGATATTTTTCTTACCCCAAAATTCACTTCAGTGAAACATTTTTGATTTCTCTAATGTAGAATTTCCCAAACTGGATAGTTAGTTTTAAAAAGTGGTTATGTTCAATACTATGAGTTTTTCATACTTTTAATAGTGTAAACTATTGTCAAAAAAAGATTTAATTCAACACGAACTTCAAGCACCATCTCTGTGGCATCCTACTCTTTTAATCTTCACTAACAAACTACAAGTTAATGTGTATTAAGGCTAAATATATTTAATATTAAAAAAGCAGGGCTAGTACGTTCAGAAGCACTCATGGTGGGATCACTAGTACAAGATTAGCTTTTTGCATTAAAATAGAAATGTAAGAGGCAATTGTTCTCAGACATAGACAATAGGTTGCAGAAGTCTGTGATCCTTGAGGTAAGAAACCTCACAAGTTAATTTCTAAGATCACCCAGCATTTTGCTGAATGGTTAGTCAGATTCTAGGTTTTTTTCTTTTGCATAAAAGATAGTACTATATACTCCTAATTACATCACTTCAGAAGGGAAATTCTGTCTGTTTTTCTCTGTGATATTAAAATCAGTATATCTGAACACTGTTAGACTGATCTATGGTAATAACATCCCCATCAGCTTCTCTATAAAAGTTTTAGCAGCTATGAATATTGTAATTCTTCATTCTTGTTTGTTTATAGATTGAAGGTTCTATAAATAATTTTTTCCTCAAAATCTTTTTGCTTACCCTGGGATATAGTCCAGACAACCATAAAAAGGGAAAAATTTGAGTCACTTATAGGAAAATGGATTTACTTTGAGTCCACAATGCTAAGTAAAGAAAATTAGATGCAGGAGGTTATATATCACATGGTATCTCTTATATGAGAAATCCAAAACATAAAAAACTTTCGATGATAGGATGGGGAAGTTTAGGACAGATGATAGGGCACATAGAGACAGATTGTGGAGATAGAAAGGGCCAAGGATGAGGGAAGACAGGAGGAAGAGGAAGGAGAAATAAAAAAAATCTATACCAATTCTTCATGATGTATGCATTTATTATGTATCACAAACATTTACTAATAAGAAATTAAAAAGTCACAGAACATTGGAAAAAAGATGCACAGAAAAAAATGCTCAATTCTTTTTATTTCTGAAGAACTAGAATGACTTGGTTGCTAAATTCATCCAAAGCTGATCAGTGCTTTCTGTTCCCTTTGAATAACATAACTAACTCAGGAATTTTTACTAATTCCCCAAGGATGTCCCTGTCCTACACGTAACTATATACCTTACATGGCAAAAGGAGAATAAAAGTTCTAGATGGAATTACTGTTGCTAGTCAGATGATCTTTACGTAGTAAAGATCAGTATCCTGTTCATCTAGATTGCTCAGTATAACCACAGAGTCTTCAAAGGGGAAGGGTAGAGGCAGGAATGAAGTCAGAATGATGCAGTGATGGACTTGATTTGTAGTTTTTGACTTCGAATGTGGAGATAGGAGACTGTGATCTAAGAAATTCTTGTGGGTTTCAGAAGGTGAAAAAGACAAGGAAATTGATTCTTCCTAGAGCTTTCAGAAAGGAGCTGACTCTTCGGTTTCAGGCCAGTCAGAACTGTGTCAGACTTTTCACCTATAGAATAGTAAGATATTTTCTTTATGTTAAGCCATTGGGTTTGTGAGGATTTGTTGTAAGAAGACAGTACAGTGGTTATCATTTCTGTGAGGGTATCAGTAGTTATAATGGAACAAATGAACAAACTGGACTAAATATGAAGAGTTTAACAGATTTACCAGATCAACTTATAAAAATAAAATATCTGTACAATTGCAGCAACAAATCAAGTAAATATAGGGAGAATTTAAGGAATTTATGTTGATAGCATAAAGGAAAAGAACTAGAGTTAAACATTATCTTAGTTACTTTTCTTGTTATTGAGACAAAATACCCAATACCCAAAGTTAAAGGAACAAAGGTTTATTTGGCTCACAGTTTGTAGAGGTTTCATTTCACAGTTGGCTGGCTCCAAGGCAGGATGGCACGGCAGAGGGGCGTCACAGAGGAGAAACATTTCATGGTGGGCAAAAGGCAGCAAAGTAGTGAAGAAGTAAAACAGAAAGCAACAGCAGTAGCCCTCTTGTGTCCCTTATATCATATCTGTAATGGTTTGTGCCTGGATGTCCCCCAAAAGCCTCATGCAGTTATGGGGCAGCTTCTAGAGTTTATGGTTGATTCATGGTCCAACGTTGGGATTATGGGTGTGAGTGCCACACCTGCCCTGGGGCGAGTAGTTTGCATACAATAAAGGGAGGGAAAGAGGCTTGCTCTCTGAAGGTCCTCTTTTTTTGCTCTTGCTGCTTTTGCTGTTTCCCACCACCTTGAACTGTTGCCCTCTGCCATGTGCCAGTCTGCTTTGGAGCCAGCTGATTATAGACCGAAACTTGCGCAAACTGTAAGCTAAATAAACCTTTCTTTCCTTAATTCTTGGCATCAGGTGTTTTGTCTCAGCAATGACAGAAAAGTAACTAAAACAATACCCATGCTACTCACCCTTTTGGCAGGTAGCACTCACACCCAAGGTGGGCCACACTTAATCCTAGCATGGCACTATGAATTAATCCCAGTATCACATCCTTAACCTCAGCATTGCACAATGTAGATCCAGCCATATATGAAAAGCACCATCTATTACCACCTGAGGCCTCGGGGACATCTAGATACAAGCCATAACAAATACCTAGTAATTAAATAAATCTCTGTGAAGAAAATTTTAAAACTCTAGTGAGAGACATAAAATATGATCTGATAAATAGAAACATATTCCATGCTCTTGGACTGGATGATACTTCGAAGTGGATCCTTTGGATAACTTGAGGAATTGATAAAATTATTCTAAAACTTGAAAAGCAATAAAGGATCACAAATAGCTATGTAATAAACAAGGAAACTTGCCAAACAAGACATTAAGAAGCCATACTAAGAAAACAGTGTGACGCTGTTACAAGACTTCACAAATAGAGCACTGAAACAGAATAGAAAGCTTGAAGATAAAACACTGACTATTGAATATACAATAAAGGTGACACTTCAGATCAATGAGGAGAAGCACAGACTGTTTAATCCAGTGGTGAGAACTCCAGCTTTTCTTCTAGAGGATCATTGTGGATTGGATCTGTAGTGTCCCTCAGAACTCTCATGCTCTCAGAAATGGGGCTTTTAGATTATGTGGGTGCCACACTCATGAGGGGATGCAGATGTGTCATGTTAGGTAGAGGTGGGTTCCTAGGGGCATAACTGGGAAGGGGTATCTCCTCCCCTGATTCCTCCCTTCTCTCTGCTTCCTGGCCGCCATGATGTAAACATCCCTCCTGTGCAGCAGGCCCTCCCACCAGGTTGGCTCTGCTTTAGAGCTTTCCAGCCCTGAGCCAAAACTTCTAAAGCTGTAAACCAAAATAAACCTCTCCTCCTTTAAACTGTGGGTACTAGGTAGTATGATGAAAAAGTGAGTAGGAAAAGGGGAGGAAAAAAAACCTGAATTTGGGATTATTTAACATCATACACAAAGAGTACATCTTGGTGGATTCAAAATCAACATCTGAAAGGCAAAACCACGATGTTTATAGAAAAATACAGGGAATATATTTTTCACCTAGCCTTAGGGAAACTTAAAATGTTGGAAGCACAAACATAAATATGAGACATGAATGGTTTGATTGATTTACATTGAAGTTAGGTTATTTCTATTAATTAACTAATTATACCCTAGGTAAAATTTATAAACAGATGAAACCAGAGAAAGATATCTGCAATGTCTACAACTGAATCAATTATCTTGGTGTAGTGGCTTATACCTATAATCAGTATTCTGAGAGGCTGAGGCAGGAGGGTAGAAGTTTGAACCCAGGTTGGACAATTTAACTACTTAGTAAGACTCTGTCTCGAAATAAAAAATGAAAAAGAGGACTCAGTGTGAAGGCTCTGGATTCAATCTTCTGTACCACAAAGAACAAACAGCCTCCACTGAATTAATTTATTAATTGGAAAGGGAGTCTTTTTTTTTTTTTTAAAGTCAATGTAGTTGCTGCTTTCAGAGCAAAAAAGGCAACACAATGAAATGGGCCAATTCCAAGGCACTACCAATGTTCCGTTTTGACTGGGCGTTGGTAGCACAGCCATTGTTCTTTATTAAGATGGCTGCATTTTACACACTTCTGTGTACATATTTTGCGATAAACATGATTTTAACAAGATTGGATTGGGTAATCGCTTTGGTTGTTTTTAATCTTTGATAGCTAGATCCTTCCCAACTGGATTTATGGTTGGCCCCTCATTCACTGTCCAGTTTAAGCAATCTGCACTGGGTGAATTACACAGGAACCCTGAGGAAAGGGGGACCACACTAACAAAGAGATCACGGAACTAAGATCATGATGATTCAAGCTCCTCTTCCCATACAGGCAACTGGGATTTTACTCCAGAGCTCATGGATTCCTGTCTTCTGCTTTAGATAAATCTCTAATTCTTAGTTTCTTCATGCTGGTTTTGTAAACTGTACCGTGAAATTCAATAATATTATTATTCATATTATACAGCTAGAAAAACAGGCCACAGAGGGACGGCACTGGCCCAAAGTAGCAATGCTCCATTTGAACTCTGAACTCCCTTGCCCAGCTCCTCGCTGGCTTACAGATACGGGTTCACCGAGTGACGTCATAAGAGGATCGCCCAGCGTCCCGCCCCTTCTGAAGCCCCGCCCGCGAACTCTGAGCCCCGCCCCCTGCCACCGGCGCTCGCGCACAGTTAGGGTGCTTCCCGGCCCGGCCTCTCTTCCGGCCCCGCCCCTACTGGCTGCCATGACAACGAGTCAAAGACCCGCGTTCAGCTGCTGCTTCGGGGACCCAGGCTGGACCGCGGGCCCCGGCCTGGGGGCCACAGCTGTCACCACCGCCACCTCGCCTCCTCCCCGTCCCGCCCCGCCCCGCGTTTACCCGCCACTTTCGGGCCGGAGGCCGGGGTCCCTCCCCGCCGCCCCACCTCGCTCGGATGCCGAAGGTGAAGGCGCTGCAATGCGCCCTGGCGCTGGAGATCCGCTCTGTGAGTATCGGTACCGACCCGGGAAAATAGACTCAGGAACGCCGTCCTCCGGTCACCTCCGAGAACCCAGGATTCCTTAAAACTTCCTTCACTCTCCGGCACGTCTCTGAGGAGTTCTGCGTCCGGGGCACCTTGTCCTCCCCCACCTTCGAGTCGGGAGCGCCTTTCCTCCCCTACGGCGCTGAGGCCTGACCCACCCCGCTCTCCTAGCTGTATCCCAACTTCTAGTTTTGGTGCTTTCAAGTTATTTTCAAGTCACTTCCAACTTTCCTGTGAATTGGGGGCGGTGGTGTTCTCTGTAAGTTCCTCTTCCCCTCCCCTGGTGTCTTAGGGAGTTAGCCCCAGCCCCAGTCTGGGTCGAGAATGTGCGTTTCCTCCCCGCGGCTCCAGGCACACACTTTCTGAACAGATTCCAAGATTCCCGTTAGTGAGGGGTTTTACTGTAATTCACTCTTCACCCCCAGCAACTGAAATGTTGTATAGTGCCACGAAGTACCTTTTCATTTCTCCCAGGACCTCCTTAGGAGAAGCCCAACTCCTCAGAAGTCACTTCAGCCACCTCTGGCCCCCAACCCTCCTGACTAAGAGAGCGAACCTTGTCATTCTCAAAGTCCCTTTCAGCATTTAGAAGGAAATACCTCTTTCTCCAAACTCCCACGGCCACCCACTCTGCAAACTTGTTTAAGACGATCTTGGCCCAGTTCCTCTGAAAATCCAGCTCCAGGCAAGACCTCGCCAGGCTCTGAGAAAACCATCTGGCTGGGTGATTGCAAAAGATCCTTCTAAGGGGCTTTGAATTGCTTCTCTGGAATTCTTTAGAGAATCCTTTTAGTTTCCGCTTCAGACAAAAGCTCCAGCTTGCCTCTTCTAGAGGAAATCCCCACCAGAGCCTTTTTGCACCCCGATTTATTCCTCAGGTATGGGACAGAACTGTAATAATTTGGAACCAGAACTCTTGCTTCCACCTCCTTCCTAACACCTTTGGTCTCAGCCTTCTCAAGAGGGTAATTAAGTACTGATCACTCTTCTGTGTGCTGCCCCCAGGAGCCCTTTGCCTTTCCTTCCTCTGCACCTTGCAGGCAAAGCTTTGCTCTCTACTTAGCCTAGGATTATAGCAACCCTCTCTTTCTAGCCTTCCTCACCTTGAATGGAACTGCTGGCACACCAAACCCAAAACTACAGGGAAGACCCAAAACTGTTTTAGGTCTTAAAGAAGGGAAGCTTCATTAAACAGGGCAGGGCACGGTATGAGGCAAGGATGGAGAAGCAGGCTTCTGTTGGAGTCTGCAGACATTTTAGCCAGAAACTCTATAGCCCTAACTTTATATCTTTGCACCCCAAACTACATTTTTCGCAACCTTTTTTTGTAAAGGACAATTATTTTAGTAAAAGAATGTGTGAAGCTCTACAGGCTTGTTCAAGGCAGTTAGTAAAACTCCAAGTTCAGTTCTTGGTAATTGGCTTCTTCTTCCTCCCTTTGTAACCAATGGGGTTAGCGGCCTGGTATGTGCAGTTCCTGACAGGCTGACAGTGCTGGCTGCTTCCCTTGTGTTGGCAGTACAAACTGCCTGAAAGGAAGTACTCGGCTCTAACTGATTACTGCTGTGAATCAGAAACACATTTCATTCCTCTGTATTACTTTAGCCTCAGTATTAGTTGTACTGCAAAAAGTAAATAACCGTAATGAAGCTTTGTTATTCATCAAAGCTAAAGAAAAGTCTGCAGGTGGAAATATTTTGGTTTTTTGGCAGACATTTGAGTCACAGAATTTTATCATTCTAAGAAACCCTACAAGTCATTGTATTTGGTGCTTCTTACAAGTGAGAAAATGGAGGTCTACTATAGCCAAATTATTTATTGAAGATTGCACAACCATTTCGGGGACAGGTCTGCAACAAGATGCTGAATTTTCTGCTGAGTTCTAAAACCCTCTTTATCTGTGATACTCAGGAGGAAGAAAAAAAGACCATTAGTAACTGTACAAGTTGAACATAAGGAGTCATGACCAGAGATAATTTTAATATCTTTTCAATTTTCATTTTTCCTTTTATTTTTTTACATTTGCATGTCATAAAGATCAAAACTGTATAAAATGAAATACTCGAAAGTTTCACTTCTGAGCTACATCTCTTCAAACCTATTTCTCACTAAACTCATCTGTTCCAGGTGACCATTTTTATTGGTGATAATATAATCAGGTACATACACACTGCTTTTGCACGCACAACACTTTTTTCTTGTTTTTCTTTTTTTGCACAATAGGAAGCATGTTTTATAAAGTGTTCTGTACTTTGCTTTTTTTCTTTATTTAATATATCCTGGAGAAATCTTCCTGAGTTTTTAAATGAAAAATTTCAAACAGTAGCTGAAAGAATCGGTTAGGGCATATTTCAGTACTGTGACCTATGTACATTAATTTGCTTTATTTATAAACGTATGTTTGCTGATGTATAACATATTTTTACTGAACATCTGAAACTAAATTATTGACTATATTCCTGAGTACTTCAACATGCTTCTTCTAAAACATTAGTCTCCACAACCAAATACCATTATCACACCTAAAATAGTGACCATCGCTTAATATCTAGTATAATTCATATTTTCCCACTTGTCACAGAATGACTTATACCTAATTTTTTCAAACGAGACCTAATCAAAGTGTACGTGGTGTGTTTGATCATTTGAGCTTTAGGTCTTCGTAGTCCATTTTAATATAAAATAATTCTGTTTTTTTTCCATTTTCATCATTGCTCCCCCATTGGATTTTGATAAATTCATACCTTCATGTCATCATAACCGAGATCAAAATTTAGAATACATCCATCACTCCACAAAAAACTCCTCTGTGCTCCTTTCAAGTCCTATGCAGAAGGGAATACTTTTTGGTTTATTGCTGCCGATTACTTTACCAGTACTTGCACTTCGTATTATCTGTGATATTTTGTATCCGGATTCTTTTGCTCAGCATGTTTTTGAGATTCAAACATGCTGTTGTGTGTTTCAATGGTTTATTTCTTCCTTTAAATTGTGGAGTAGTAGTATTTTACATGTGCATACCACAACGTATTTACCCATCTTTGCCTTTTAAAATTTTATTTACAAATAAATATATTCACAGTATACAAGTTGATGTTTGTACAATGTTTAATGATTAAATCAAGATAAGTCACATACACATTATGTCACGTATTTTTCTTTTGTGATGAGAACATTTAAGGTCTGTCTCAGGGATCTTCTAGCGTACAGTATTTTATTTTGAACTATAATCACTGTGCTGTATATTACATCTCTGGACTGTATTCATCCTTACTAAGATGTGGTACCTTTTAACCAATGTCTCCACATTCCCCACCCTACTCTCGGCCCCTGGCAACCACTGTCCTAATCTGTGCCCGTTTGAGCTTGACTTTTTGGATTCTACTTATGAGATCGTGACAGTTTGTCTTTTTGTGTTTGGCTTATGTACCTTAAAATAATGTCCTCCGAGATCATGCACATTGTTGCAAATAACAAAATTTTAGTATTTTTTAAGGTTGAGTAGTACACCAGCCCCCAAATGTACAGTATATTACATTTAAAACATCAATCCATTCATTGATGGGTGCAGGTTGACTGCTGGGAGTAACGCTGCAGTGAACATGGGAACATAGATATCTCTTCCACATACTGACTTCCTTTCGCTATATACCCAGAAGTAGGATTAAAAGATCATAGTGGATCTAGTCGCAGGGTGTTTTCCTCTTCACTTTCACCAACCAATACAACGGTGCCTGCATTCACAGATGCTTTTGTTTGCAAACAACTTGGTGTACAACAGAACATTTGGCAAAATTTCGCAGCCATCTTTCTCACGCAAACACAAAGGTTTTCCAAAACCATCCAATAAATTAAGTTTGTTAACTGAGGTACCACTACCAGCTTTTGTCTTTTTGGTAATAGCCATTCTAATGTATTTCAGGTGATATTTTATTATAGGTTTGCTTTGCATTTACCTGATGATTAGAGATGGGGGTAACTTTTCCAAATGTTTATTGGCCATTTGTAAGTCTTCTTTTGAGAAATGTCTATTCAGATTCTTTATCTATTTTAACATTAATTTTTTGTTTGGTTGTTTTCTTGATATTGAGTTCTTTTTATTTTTATATACTTTACATATTAACCCCTTATCAGGTACATGTTTTGAAATTTCTTTTCCATTCCATAGGATGTGTCCTTACTCCATTGATTTCTTTATTTGTTGTGCAGAAGCCTTTTAGTTTGATGCCGTTCATTGTTTGCTTGATGGTTGAGTTGTTTCTGCAGCAGTATGAGTGTTATACATAAAACTACCATGCACATTCATTCTTGTGAAAATCTTTTTATAGGTAGACATTACTTTTTGAGAGACCAAGTTAGATATAGAATATCATATATGGTGTTATTGCCTGATTTTTTTACTGTTGTGGTGAAATTTAATTTTTCCCCAACTTACATAAATTGGAAATTAAATGTTTTGTCTCTACTCTCTGTTGAAAGTGGCATGGATTTTACTCTGTCTTTTACATGCTTGCTTTTTGCTGCAATCTTGTACTCCTAGTGCTACTCTCATATATGTAATACCATGATTATATGAGAGCAGAATCATAGTAAACATGAATGGTGTGGATGTATCACACAACATTTTATGTTATTCAGCAGAACTACAGTACTACAGAGAAAATATATTGCTGGGAGGAAAGGGTGGCTTTTTTCCCTGAATCTTTGGGGAATTCTTTTGCAAGTGCATCAAAGAATTATAGTTTCCAACATTTATACTTTTAATTTGAAATATCTTTGATAGAAAGTATTTTTGCTGCTTCCTCTCTCTACTTTCTATTTATTTAGCACTGTGTTTAAATCTTAATGGGATTATTTGGGAAAAAAGGAGGAGCTAGTAAGGCCTGTGCCTATGCAATGAAACAGGCCAGTTGTTTTTCCCATAATAATGTAAGTTTGTGGTTAATTGTACATAATTCCTAGTTTTTCTTCTCTGTGCTCACTTAACTTCATTTACCTAACTCGTATTCATGGTAGCATTGGGGAAAACAGAGCTGGTTCTTTTTCAGTCACTGCTCATCTGAACTCTTGATTATCTTTGTGATTCTTTTCTTTTTAGACAGGGTCTTGCTCTGCAGTTCAGGCTGGCTTTGAACTCACTTTGTAGCCCAGGCTGGCCTGGAGTTTGTAGTGACCCTTCTCCCTCAGTCTCCTGAGTGCTGGGGTTACAGGATATCTTTGTGATTCTTATCCAGTTACTGTGGAATAGTATCTCAGTCTTAGTGAAGCTACCATTGGTGATAAATTTATCTGGAATATAAATTCCAAAAAATTTCATTATAAAATATTTCACCTTACAGAAAATTACTGAATCCATATGCCCCCCTATTTAACAAAAGATATATTTCACATTTGCTCTAGATAGTTGTTTTTAAGAAGTAAAATGTTAAATATAGGTAAGACATCCTTTGTCCTTTTTATAGACTTTACTTTCCCTTCTCCCTTTCTTAAGTTAAGGTAACCAATATCTTGAAGCTGG
Source organism: Dinomys branickii (assembly GCA_004027595.1). Lineage (NCBI taxonomy): Eukaryota > Metazoa > Chordata > Mammalia > Rodentia > Dinomyidae > Dinomys > Dinomys branickii. Next base: position 69,927 of record PVLD010007346.1, on the reverse strand, counting down.
AGTGTATGTTTTCATTAGCATTTTTATAATTTCACTGCATATGTGTGTATATTTATATGTCACTTATCCTATTATTTTGTTAATTTAAAATTTTTTACACAATTAGTGCTTTACTACATACCTTTCTACAGCTCTTTTCTGCTTCTGTTTTTGAGATTTGTCTGTGTTGATTCTTGCAGATCAAGTTTATTTCCTTAATACTATATAATGCTGTGTATTTATATGGCAGTTATTTAATTTTTGTTGCCATATGAACTTTTAAATACCAGTAGTTTCTACCTTTTTATTTTACAATTTTCCAATGAATACATCTCTTCTAGCATCCATGTGTTAGCTGTTCTCCGGGATGGGTCCAGTGTTCTAAGGAGCATTTACATTTAATGGACGACTTTTGTCATGGTGATTGGGGATGGTCCTATTGGAATTCATTGTTTGAGGTCCTTTTTGAGCTGATTTACCATTGAATACAGTACATCCCCAGTGGATAGTGAAACTAGAGCTATTGCCAACCCTACAATTGAGTGCCTTTTCAATATTAATTAAGAATTAATTTCTTTTTCCTTTTTCAGTTTCATTGATGAAAGATTCATTCTCACCGTACATTTTAGCAACCTCAGCATATACTGTTTTTCTTGTAAGTCAAGAACTTTCATCTTTTCACTTGAAGGAAGTACTTTGGCTTCTCTTTGACGAACTTGCATTACCAGCATCATTACTCTTGAACTTTGGGACATTGTTAAGTAAAATGGCAGTTCCTTGAACATAAGCACTGCTACACCTTCACAGTCCATCTGTTAACCAAGATGGCAACTAAGTGACTGGTGTGGATATTGTACACAGCATGGATTCTCTGGGCAAACGGATGAGTCCTGTTCCCAGCTGGAGATATGATGGTGTGGGATGTAATTTAAAGCTTATGAATTGTTTATTTCAGGAATTTTTCATTTAGTATTCTTGGGCTGGTTGACTATGGTTAGCTGAAACTACAGAATGTGAAACCACCAATTGGGGGACTATTATATGGTAGATGAAAAAAACTTCTTTTCAGTTGTTAGAGACCAATAATGATATTTAATAATGATCTAGCTTTGTTTTATGTGTAAACACAAGTTGTTTTTTTGGAAAGGTTTTGGATTACAGTGAAATTTTCAGAAATCTCCATGCAAATTGAAGGAGGAACGTATGTTTTTATTTGAAACTCTACTAAGAGTTTACCTTTGGGAAAATTCGGGCTCAAGAGGCAGTACTGCTTGTGATGTGTGAGTTGCCCATATGTGATACTGGTCATCCCACATTTGAAATTCTGAATTTTACATAGATTCTGTATAGGTGCAAATATGTGTTCCAGCTTCGTCCTGCCTGAGCACTTACATGTAGAAATATCTATTTTATTATAAGTTTCTTTTTTTCCTTTGGTTAGGATATTGATTTATTTTTTAGTTAGGTATGCAGGTAAGTTACAAAATATTTGTTGTAAAAGAAAGGTTTTGAATATTTTAGAATGGAAACTTATTTTACTGACTTGGTAGCAAAATACCTCAGAAAGTCAATTTTTAAAAAGAAAATGATTTATTTTGGCTCATAGCCTCAAGGGTTTCAGTCCATCATTGGACAGCCCCATTGCTTTCAGGCCCGTGGGACAGGAACATCACTACAGAAGGGCGAGTCAGAGAAAAGTCCCTCCCCTCATGGTATTGGGAAGTAGAGGGAAAGAGAAAGAGCACAGAGGGAGGGGCGAGGGATGCCGTGGCTCATGGGTATCACCGTGACCCACTTGCCTCGAACCAGGCTTCCTTTCCATTACTTTCCAGTGATGCTGTCAAATTGTGATCTCTTCACTGGTTTAATCCATTGATTAAGTTAGAGCCTTAAGGATCTGGTCACATTCCAAAAGCTCCACCTCTGAAAACATGAGATTTTGGTGGAGCTATTTAGGTCTAAGCCATAACAAAATCCATTGCTGATTGGAGGTAGATTTGGAAAAGGAACTAAGGAGCCTTAGGATATCTTAATAGTTTTCTTGATTCTGTGAGAAAATTACTACAAATTTGGTGGTTTGAAACAGACATTTTCAGATTTCTAGAGGCCAAAATTACAAAGTAAATGAGGCAGTGCAGCTCTCCCTCTGAAGGCTGTCGGGGAGAATCCTTCCATCCCTTTCCTAGCTTCTCCTGGCTCTCGGTTTTGTTTGGATTGGCTGTAACTTCCAAGTGTCATTTTCTGTGACTAGCAAGTTTGTAGCCTTCTGTCCTTGAAGAGTATAGGAAATTTTTTTCTTATGTATATTTTAGATATTAAATCTCAATTGCTTATATGTGATATAACTTTAACTGAAGCTTATATTTTCATTTTCTGGTCTCTTTAGTAATATTTTTATTGTTAGGTTTCTGTTGCTGGTGAAGAATATATATTTTTTAAGCTTTTATTTTAATTGGCAAATCAGATACTATTGATTCTTTAATGTTTTCTAGGGCTGTAGCATGTATTCAAGAAATGCACAAATCTGAACTATATAATAACCATTAATTAGAACATTATCAGCGCCAGGCCCCATTGGGGTTTCTGTCTTAAGGCTACACTACCTGCTTCCTTTCTCCTCCTTCAATCACAATATAATCTGAACTTTTGAAATCTCATTGTTTGTGTATATGTACGTATGTATCTGTATGTATCTGTCTTTCCAGTATAAACTCTATTGTGTCTAACTATAAAAATTCATTCACATGATTTTGTGAGGCAAGAATAATTTTAACTGTGTTAAATATATCTACCATCTTATACTTATCCCTTCTAATATTGGTGGACATTTTCATTTCCAGTTTAAGGATATTACAAATTTTGGTCTCATGAAGACATTTGTTTGTATTATTGTTGCACATTTTGTATTTTAATTTTGTATTCAGTTGCATTGCCGACTTGTCCTATTTTTTCTAATGGTTACTTGGATTTTTATGTGTAAAATCTTTTTTTTTTCAGATAAGACTGATTTGGCTTCTGTGTAATTTTTTTACCCTATATTATTGGCTAGATCTTCTGTAAAATATTAAATAACAGAGATAATAATATGCATTTTTTGGTTTTTTCTGATTTTAAGGTATGCTTCTAAAGTTCCCTTAGTAAAATTACAGTGAATCTTATGAAATTACTGATAATGGACCATTTATTTTAAACTCTTGCAATTTTATGTATACTTTATGCTAATATTAATATTGGCTATAGGGCTGTCATTTATTGAGGTAATATAGTACCCTTTTATTTCTCATTTTAAAAATACCTTGAGTTATTTTAAAAGTTTTTTCAATCTAATGAAATTATCATATAATAGTGCTCCCATAGTCTGTGAAGCATTGACACATTTTTTGATGCTGAACTTTTTTCATTCTTGTGCTATTTTTTTAAAGTCAGGATGTATAGTTATCACCCTCTTTTGCTGAATTTGACTGGCAAGTTTTTTATTTATGCATTTTTGTTTGTGCTCATAGATATGATTTTAGTTTTTTGAGTCATATACGGTTAGTTTTATTTACTTATTCTTAAAATATTTATTTTAAAATATGTGAGATATAACAAAAATCATGAGTAGCATAATGGATGCCCATCTACCTGCCTGTCAGCTTCAGAAATAAAATACCACAGATAAAATGAAGCCGTCCGTGCTTCTCTTCCTAAGAAGTCCTGCTTTCTGTTGTTCTGTTTCATATTTGTCACCGCACTGCATTTCTCAATATTTTTCATTGTAATATCTGCATTAAATTACTGGGTCACTTTCAAGTTCTGCTTAATTATCATCTCAAAAGTTTTGATGATATTTATTTAAAATTATTTGCTTCCATATAGTTTACACTTTTTTATTGAGAGTTCTGCTATAGCTTGTGAACTATTTTTAAGAGTTTGTTTTAATATCTAAATGCATAGAGTTTACTTGTGTAAATGCCTTCCCACTTCACCTCTAATTTATATAGACATGCATATGTATATGTACTTTTATTGTGGCAATTTAGTTAATTTAATTGATTGCATTGGAGTAATGTATAAGGATCTCGAGTAACAGAACCAATAGAAATATAGATACATAGGGGAATTTATTATGAAAATTGGCACACTTGGTTATGGAGGCTGCGTGGTCTCACGGCATGCTGTAAGCTGGAGGACCAGGAAAATTGGTGGTGTCCCAGAAGTACCAATTGTTTAAAGCCAAAGAACTTGGCAGTTGTGCAAGGGTGTAAATCGAATGTCCTAGTTCAGAAACAGAGAGCAAGGTAGCCCTTCTACTATTTCTATCTCTCCTGATGCTAACAGGTTAGATAATGCCTGTCTACATTGGTAAGGGCAGATCTTCACTCAGTCTAGTGAGCCATATAGTAACCTCTTAGGGAAACACCCTCACAGACATGCCAGCAATAATGTTTTATCAGGGGAGTATTCTTTAACTCCAACTGATTTGTAAAATTAACCATTACAGTTATGAACAAGATGTGAATTATCCTGATTATCTTTATTTTCTTTGTGTCCTTATATTTATCCAACTGTTACAGATACAATTTACTGGAAAATAACATGTAATCTCATTTGTTCTGTCTTACTACATCACACTTGTTGACTCTGAAATACTTTACATCCCATATGAAATTTTTGTCTGCATGATCTACCATTCTTAAGGGAAACATTAGAATTTTTACTATGATTATGTATTTTCACTTTATCTTTGATATATTTCAATACACTATGATGTATAGAGTTGTAAATTTATTTGTTTATTAATTTTTTTGTACTGAGTGTGTACTTTCCCTCTGAGAATTCATGGGTTTCTTTAGCTCTGGAAAATCCTTGGTTATAATATCTGTGAATATTGTTTCTGCTATTCTCTCTTATCTTTTCTTCTGACAGTGCCATTAGATATATACTGGAAATTTATTCCATGTTTCTTAAATTTTTGTGTGTGTGCATACACATGCGTGTGTGCATGTATGTAATATTTTTGTTTTTATTTTGATTTTGGAGACTTCACTATTAAGTTCTTATTTATTAATCTAAATTTTTATTTTCTTTGTGACATTTTTCAAGATTCTCATTTAGTCTCTTAAACTATTAGCAATTCTTTTTTCATTTTTATTTCTTGTGATTTCATATTTTGTCATTTTTGTGATTTTTTTTCTTCTCTTACTAGGTAAAAGATTTTAAATATTGCTTCTAAAATTGTTTTCAGATTGTGCAAGTTACTGTATTTTTATTTGAAGTGAATTTATTTAATATCAGTTTTGTTAGTTTCCCTAGTGCCTTGATGACTTTAAGATGATAGTTCAACTTTGGGAAAATTGGTATCTTAACAATATTTAATCTTTTAATCCATTAACCTGATATATATTTCTCTTATTTAGATTTTTTTATTGATGTTTGTAGTTTTCAGTAAACGTGCTTTATATATAAGTAGTTCATGTTTTGATGCTATTATAAATAGTTTTGAAAATTTAAATATTATTGCCAGTATGTAGAAATAAGATTGATTTTGTTCATTTATCTTATGTCCTGTGACTTCAGTAACCTTCATTATAAGTAACATATTTGTGGTAGGGTACAATTATGTTGTCTGAACATACTGTTTTACTTTTGCCTTTTCAATCCATATGCGTTTTTCTTAATTTCAATACATCTTTCTCTTGTCATTTTGCACTAGCTGGAACTTAGAGTGCATTGTGACACAGACGTATTAAGAGTAGACATCCTTAACTTTTTGCTGATGTTAGGGGTGAGGCATTCAATCTTTCAACCTTAAGTATGTTTGGTACTTTAGGCTTTCTTTGAATTATTGTTTAATTCTAAGTTAAGGACATTTTCTTCAGTTCTTAGTTTTCTGAGAGCTTTTATCATGAATAGTACTTATATTTGTCAAGTGCCTTCCTGCAGAAAAATAATTGAAGAGAATTTCTAAGGTTTAATACTATAATATAAGGGCTAACCAAATAATATGGTATGTATTTAAATAAAAATTACAATGAAGAACACTTTGCCATTAATCCCCTTAAAAATATTCCCCCTTGCTTCATTTACATCCCAATGTTCTTGCCACTTCCTGAAGCAGATCTGGAATAATGAATGCTGTTGCCAAGTGCCGCCTAATGGAAAGGCAAGCATGTGAAAACAGTATGATGTGTCCCCATCCACTTTAATTATGGGAACTGGCACCGTATGACCTCTGGCTGTTCTCCAAAGTCAAAATGACCATAGAAGGTAAATATTTTGAATTGATTCAGGTCATCAAGACCATAACAATGCACCTAAAGACAGTTACTAAAAAGGACTTTGAAAACTGGTTCAGAAAGTGTCAGGAATGATGGGATGTGTATGTTTGAAACCAGGGGAGTATTTTGAGGAAGATTAAAACAATGTGGCCTGTACTGTAATTTTTTTGAACTACAAGTTCACCATAGTTTTTGATCATACTGTGTGCTTCTTTTAGAAATGACTTAGTTATATCCCATCCTATTGATATGTCCTTAATTTTCATGTAGTTGGAAGTCTTTTCTAGTTTGTCTTACCACTTTTTCTTTGGCCCATGAATGATTTAGGACTGTGTTGTTAATTTTCAAATAGCTGGTGTATTTTTCCAGGTCCTTTCCTATTACTGATTTTTAGTTTAATTCCATTATGGTTAGATAGTATAATTTGCATGATTTTATTCCTTTCATGTTTATTGAGACTCATTTCATGACCCACCATATCATCCTATCTTAGTGAGTGTTTTCATATACATTTGGAAATAGTATGTATATGTGGCTGTTTTTACAGTTACTGAGAGGGAAAAACTTAAATTTAGTTACACAATTTTTTTGCTTTGTTTACTGTGAGACTGGAAAATTAGGCATTTATACATTTAATATTGTTATGTCTTAGTCAAACTTTTTATCAGTTAGAAATGTTCTATTTTATTATTGATACTCTTTCTCTTTCTAAAGTCTACTTTGTTTTATATGAAGATAGCCAGCCCAGCTTTCTTAGGAGTGTGATTGCACAGTATGTTTTTTATCATTTTACATTTGTTCATATTCTTATCTTTTTAAATTGAAATATAATTAACGTCATAAAATATAACCCTTTAAAAAGTATACAGTTGCAGTATATTCTCAAAGTTGTACAATGGTTACACTGTTTAATTGCACATTTTTATCACTTTATAAGAAAATCCTATACCCATTAATAGTCATTCTTATTTTTTCCCTCATGCCAGCCCCCTAATAATCACATTTTTATGTCTAAAGGTTGGGGCAATGTGAACGTTTCTATAAACATATATAATATATTGCCTTTTGTGTCTTTCAGTTTGCATAATGTTTTAAAAATTTATCCCTGTTGTGACACATCCATACTCTATTTCATTGGGTATCCGTACTCTATTTCATTTCTATTTCATATACACAGAGTTTTCATTTTGTTTATCCACTGCATTGCTTAGGGTTCTCCAGAGGAATAGAATCCGTAGGATGCGTATGTATAATGAGGGGATTGTTAGGCAGGGGTACAAGATCACAATGGGAGAGCCCATAGTGGCTGTCGTACTCTGGAGAATCAGTGTCCTGCAGCTGCTCAGTCCAAGAAGATGGAAGCCACAGAACAAGAGGGTTTAAAGACACATCAATCCAAGGTCAAAAGCTGAAAGCTCATTGGAGGGTCGCTGATATGAATCTGCATTAGAAGGCTAAAGAAGATGTTAATAGATGCCAGTGGCGATGACAGCCAAAGATGCATCCACTCAACCCAACTGGAGCTCTGAAAATGTACAAACTCCCCCGCCACCACCTTTTTTTCTATCTAGGCTATAAAAGCTATTGGTTAGTGCCACCAGAATTGGGTCGGTCTTTCCCTCTCTGTTTGCTGGAGTACCTGACAGTCATCACCACAGACATGCCCAGATATGTGCTTGATTAATCTGGTAAGCATTTCTTAATCCAGTCAGGTTGACCTATCATGGTTTAGTCACAATCTATCCCTTGTCATCTTGACAATTTTATCTCCAAATGCAACAGCAAGTTCATAATTAAACTTAACGTGATACAGCTATTTTGCACACAAACAGTAAAGTATTAAATCTCTCCCTAGAATGGTAATATTTGGAGATGTTCTAAGGGATCTCCTACACCTCAAATATATACTTCCTTACCACCCTTGTGGAGTTTCCTCTTATAGTCTGAATCAGTCCCCTCATCAACACTTTAAGTCCCTTTTTAGTTTGTTGACTCAGGCATGAGGAGCCCAGAATGGCCAGAGGGAAGTCTTAGCTTCAAGTTCAGTAGAATTGCTGTGAATCCTGGTAGAAGCCTTCTTGTGGAGCTAAGACTTATTTATGTATTTATTTATTTATTTTTGGTGCCGGGAATTGAACTCAGGACTTTGAGGTTGCCAAGCAGACACTTGTGCTGCTGAGCTATATCCCCGGCCACTAAGACTTCTGTGCTGAGAAGAAGAGCAGAAGTTCACAAGAACAGGAGACAAAAGTTTCGTGAGTGTGTCACTAGAAGTTATGGTGAATGATGTCTTTCCCATGGCTGATTCCTTAATTCCTGGATCTATGAATGCTGAGTATGAGAGAAGAGTACAATACATATGATGCTGATTTAGGGCATATGCAGCCTTCTGGAGAAGCCTGTCCTAGTCCTGCAAAGTACTGCCACCTTGCTGGTGCTGTGACTGCATCTTCAAAAGGCCACTCCACCATTCTATCAAATCGTACTGCTTGTGGATGATGGGGAACGTGGTGAGTCAGGTGAAGTCCATGACTATGAGCTCCCTCCCACATTTCTTTGGCCATGAAGTGTGTTCTTTGGTCAGAAGCAATGTGTGGAACACCGTGATAGTGAAAGAGGCATTCTATAAGTCCTTAGATGATAGATTTGGTAGAGGTCACAATGGGAGAGTCCATAGTGGCTATTAGTATAGGGTAGTGGCCTATTATGTGTAGGAAAGGCAAATTTATACCTGGAATGTCTGGTCCAGTAAAGACTAAGTACTGCCTTATTCATAATGGAAGTGATCCAACATAATCAACCTACTATCAGGTGACAGGCTTATCACCCCAAGGAATGCTACCGTATCAAGGACTCTTGATCTCTGCTGCTGGCAGATTGGGTATTCAGCAGTGGCTGTAGCCAGGTCAGTCTTGGGGAGGGGAAGTCCATATTGGTGAGCTCATATTTAACCTCCGTGACTACATCCCTGCTACCATGACCACTTTGTTTGTGAGCACTTTGGGAATGACAGTATGGCTGAGGAAAGGTTGACTGCACCCACAGAACTAGCCTCCTATTCACTTGGTCACTAAAGTTCTCTTCTTTTGAGGTTACATTTTTGGTAAGCGTTTATGTGGAACACAGATATCTTTATGTCCTTCACCCATAGAAGAGATATATCCACATACCTCTTCCCCGAATGTCTTCATCACCAATTTTCCAGTTATGTTCCTTCCAAGTCCCCGATCAGCCAGCCAGACCTTGGCTACAGCTTATGAATTGGTATATACTCACATATCTGGCCATTTCTTTCTTCTAAGCAAAATGTACAGACAGCTACACTGCGCAGAGCTCTGTCCACTGTGAACATTTCCCATCACCACTGCCTTTAAGGAATGTGCCAGAAAGAAGATACAGTGCTGCAGCTGTTCACTTTTCTTTCATGCTGCATAATATGTAGAACCATCTCTAGATCAGGCCCTGGTCTTCTTTTGCTCTTTTAATTCATAGAATACTTGCCTTGAGGCCATAGGTGCGTGCCAGGACAGAAAGCAGCACAGTAAGAGTAAGTGCATGGGCGTTTCGCCTAGTTCTTGATATAACTAGTGTCTTTAGCACCATGTTGGGCCTGATCACATATATACCACTTCCATTTGATTATGGACTGTTGCATCTATGACTTGGTAAGACAGGTAGTACCCAGTTTATGACACGCAGCTCAGGTTTCATGGTATCCCAGGGTCAGGTGTTCACTTTCCACTAAAACTCAGCGGGAGGCCAGGAACCGTTCTCAAAGGAGACTAATTGAAGGGAGATGCTGGTGGGCCTTGCTGTAAAATTTCTGCTGTGATTCCACTGTGGGAGCCTGCCAGAAACTGCAAACAGCTTCCTTTTCTGTTACTGATGCCTCAAGTACCATTGGATGTTGGATCATATGGCCCAAGGGGCAAAGCATCCTGAACAGCAGTCTGGACCTGTTGCAGAGTCTTCTCTTGTTCTGGGATCTACTCAAAACTAGCTTTCCAAGTCACTTGGTAAATGGACCAGAGTAACACACCGAAGGGAGGAATGTGTTCCCACCAGAATCCAAACAGGCCTACTGGATTTTTTGTCTAGTTTTTGGTTATAGGAGGGGCCAGATGCAACAACTCATCTTTCCTCTTAGTAGGGATATCTCTGCATGTCCGTTACTGGTGGATTGCTGCAAATTTTACTGATGTAGAGGGCTCTTGAATTGTAGTTGTATTTATTTCCCTATTCTGACACAAATTATTACCAATAAGGCCAGAGTAGTTAATACCTCATGCTTACTTGGCCTGATCTGCATAAGGTCATAAATGTAATGGACCAGTGTGATACCTCATGGAAGAGAAAGGAAGTAGAACATATCTCTGAGGGAAGACAGTGAAGGTGCATTGGTGACCTTGGCAGCTAAAAGCAAATTGCTTTTGGTGAGATATGGAGAAAAAGCATTTCCCAAATCATTAACTATATTGCAGCTATCAGGAGATGTGTTAATCTGCTCAAGCAAGGAAACCACATCTGTTATAGCTGCAACAATTGGAGTCACCACTTGATTACACTTTAATCCCCCTTTATTCTCTAAGATCCATGTATCTTCTACATAGGCCAAATAGGAGAGCTAAATGGGAATGTGGTAGAAACGGCATCTTTCATGTCTTTGATGATGGCACTAATCTCTGCAATCTCTTCAGGGATACTTTTGATTTACTCTTTTGTCACGTAGAGGCAGTTCTTGTGGGCTCCATTTGGTCTTTGCCTCCATAGTAGCCTTCACTCTGATATTTAGGGACCCATTTGGGGATTGTGCCAAATATTAAGGATATTTATCCCAGTGATATTCTCTGGAACTGAGGAAATGTCTTAGTTACTTTCTTCATCACTGAGATACCATGCCCTGTACCCACAGTTTAAGGGTGAGAGGTATATTTTAGCTCATGTTTTCAGTTCATAATCTGTTGGCTTCAAGGCAGAGGGAACATGGTGGAAAGATGTGTCACAGAAGAGGTGCTCATGTCATAGTGGCCAGGAAGCTGAGAGAAAGGAGGAGTCAATGACAAGAATATAATGCACCCTTCTTGGTCATACCTCCAGCATACCCATCTCCAGCCCATCTCACCTACCAACACCAAGTCAGCTGTAGTACCCCCAAAGCATCTTCCAAAGCCCCATCTTTGAACACATGAGACTGTTGGAGGGATATTCTTGATCTAAACCATAACAGGCAATTGCCACAGGATAGAGTTGGGACCCTAGTGGACCCACTAGCTGGCTAACACTTCATTGATCACATGACCTCCATAGGCCCCTATCTTACTGGAGGACCACAGTGATGTTTTAGGTCTCTTGGAGTCAGCATTAGTTCAGAACCAGTGTCCAGTCGTCCTCTATATTTCTGGTCATTTCCTTTCCCTCAGTGTATCGTTACCCTAGTAAAAGGCTGTTAAGTCCCTTTGGGGAATGATGGGAGAAAGATTGATAGAATAACTTTTTGGTAGTGTGCCGTTGTCCTTCCTCAAGGGGTTCTGAGTCTGTAAACTGGCTCAAGATTGAGAATTGATTGAGGGGTTGTGGTTCTCTGTTACTATGATTTCAGGTAGATTTTTGTTCATTTTTAAAAATTTAGTAGGCTTCCTATCTATTTGACTTCTGGGAACACCATAACTAATTAACCAACTCCGTAAACCAGCCATTCTGATCATTACTTTGCTTCTCTTGTCTGTTACAGTAATTACACCCACCTTGCCTTTTCTGGTTTAGTGTTGCCATTTGGTTTTGCTACTGCAGCTTGGGGATCCGGTTGTACTCATGAGAAAGTAATGTGTGTGTTCAAAGAACAATAAAAATACTCACTGGCTGTACTATTAGGGTTTGAATTGTTGGTAATATTGTTATATTGTACTCAAATCTTAGGGAACTTGTAATATCCTGTTAAGGATATAGTTGATTGCTAGCAATTGAATATGGCAGGGACTGGAGAGATTCTACTATATATTATTTAGAAACTCCATATTTTCTGAATGTATTTTCTGTCAGTTATAATGATAAGCCAGGCATGCTGGTACAGGCCTGTAACTCCAACATTCATGAAGCTGTGATGGAGGATTGTGATGGGTTTGAGGCCATCCTGGGCTACATATTAAGTTTATGGCGAGCTTGAATAACAAAACAACACCTCCTTGTCTCAGAAAAAATTATAATTATAATTGGAAACTTCCAATTCACTATCCTTGAAATGTTAACATACTGCTTTTGATGAGGAGGGCTATCTACAGATTGCTATTTAAGGTAATTGTGGTCAAATTTGTGCTTTTCATCAGCATTTTTCGTCCTCTAGTCTACTGTTTTATTTTTGCTAACTATTAATCCTTTGAGATTAAATGACACTGAGTAACTTTATTTCAGCATTAACTATAAAGTGGGAGCCTTAGGCTGACTGTTTAAAACTATTTGTGTCTGTCCCAAGAGCCAGTGTTTAGAGCATGTTTGGAGCTTCAAATGTAGAAGTGATAACCAAAGGGAAAATTACAGGTTTCTCAGAAGGATGGAAACTGTAAAGGCAGTTCATTTGACTCTGTAAACAATAGAATATTTTTTTTGGTTTTGAGTATTTTTATCCGACTACTGTTTTATGTAACGTATAATAAATCATTTTAGTAAGATAATTTAGGGAGTTTATAAAGCAATTATATCTATTTATTTAATTTCTTTCAGGTAACTTGTCCAGGTGTGGTGCTGAAAGACAAGGAGGACATCTATCTGAGCATCTGTGTGTTTGGCCAATACAAAAAGACACAATGTGTCTCAGCCACTTTTCCACTGGTCTTCAATGCCAGAATGGTGTTTGAAAAGGTGTGTTCAAATATCAGATCAAGAGCTGGGGATATCGCTCAGTGGCATAGCACCTGCCTGGCAAGTGTGAGGGCGTGAGTTTGATTCTGGGTACAAAAGAAAACAATCAGATGAATATGAAAAACCAAAATCAAACTGCTTCTCCTATTTAATGAAATCCCATGATATAAATTATTATTGTTGACTCTGTACTTTGATTTAATTCAAAGGGAGAATTGTACCTTAAATCTGTAAGTTTGAAGAAGCATATATAATATGTTATCAAAGAACAGTTGTATTTTTATCCTTGATGGATTAACTTTTTAAAAAATTAGTGGGCTTCATGTAGTAAAACTTATCCAGCTTGAATTCTGGATAATAATTTTCACAAAAAACAAAGAGAAGTCGTAATAGGTAAGGATGTGTCATTTTACTTATGACTATCTTGTGATATTTCTTTTTCTTTTCTTTGTTTTCCCTAAAACTATTGCTTTTGGTAATTACCAATTGTATTTTTCCCTTCCTCTCTCCCTTTTTTCCTTTCTGCTTGCCTTCCCTCCCCTTCCTTTCCTTTCTTTCCCCTCCCTCCCATGGGGAGGAAGACTTCTCTGCACAGTTACCCAGTACCTGCCTTTTTCCCATAGGCTGTTCTAGGCCTTGCAGATAGATGGTAAAGTAGGCAAATTCCTCCCCTTTTAGAGATTGAGTACACAGAAGGGAGGGGCTGAGGAGGATTATCTGCTTTAAAGAGTGGTCAGAGAGGGTAATAACACTGAAATTGAGCCTAATTTATGAGATTGTATCAGTCACTCCAAGGTCTAAAGCAGTGGTGGTGAACCTATTGCACTTGTGTTTCTCTTTAAGACAAAAGATGTTAACTATGAGTTGTTTTTCAAACTAAAACCTCCGTATTAGGTTCAATTGCAACGTTGGCACTTTGCGATAATTAAATGGGTTTCGGGTTCCAATTTGGCACTTGGTCTCTGAAAGGTATGTCATGTCATCACTGGTCTAAAGGAAAACCTCTGTAAACAGAGGTGTAGCAAACATAAAGTCTTCTTGTTGGGATGAGCTCGCTGAGTTGGAGGAGCACCACAAGGCTGATACGGTCCTGGTCACAAAGGGAGGAGCGCCAGCAGATGAAGTTTGAGAGGGGGCGGAGCCAGCTGTACAATGTATTTATAAGCTCTCATAGTAAGCGTGGATAGCAGAAAGGGATTGCGAGTTCTCATTGCTGTCAAAGGTTTCTTTGGTTGGGAAAGGAATGGTATGTTATAGCGAAGGGGGAAAAGACAAAGGCGGGCTTCTGTGTCTCGCTCTGCTCCCCCGGCCCCATCCTGATTCTCCCTGTCTGCCCCCACCGCAGGTGTTCCCGGAAGCAGTAGACCCTGGAGATGTGGTTGCACAACTTGAGTGTAAGTTTTTATTTTTTTAACTTCCTTTTTTATTTTAAAGAGAAGAAGAAAAATAGAAATAAAATGAAACATATTTTTAGATCAAGCTAATAGGAGAGAACAATAATTAATATATTTTGTATGTCATTATCTTCATAGTAGTTAGTCAGAGGAAAATAAAGTCCAGACAGTATCAGCACAAGTCACTTTTAAATTTCTGGTCTGAAGACATTTTAGAATTTATATCTTTGTGTTCTTTACTTCTCTTGGGTTGAAGAAAAGCTTAAAGGGTCAATAGAATTTCAAAACTCTTGAGCTGGGACTGCTTCTATACTTTTCCATAATTTAAGAATAGACGTAAAAATAATAAATTTATTTGGCTGCACAGGGGATGAGAATTACTCCTCTTTATATTTTGTTTTCTCTGAAAAAGAAAGGAAGAATTATCTAAGCATTTTATTGGTCAAAGAGGAATGGTTGGGTGAACTTTGCGCAGCAAACATCTTTAACCTCAGCGAACTGTAAATCAAGGAAGTGAACAATGAGTGATCAGAATGATGGTAGCTTAAAATATACGTGCCTTTGCGTTGTGTACTGCATTCATTATGTTAATAAATTCTCTCAAAATTGTGGATACAAGCAAATTCTTCACAGTACAGTACTAGGAATAGAAAAAAATATAACTACTTGTGAGAACAGCTATGTAAAAGTTTATTCCTGAAAAAGTTATTCAAGCACTGGGGATTTGTCCTTATAATTAGAGTCTCAGGATTGGTCTAATATATAACTGTGGTCCCCAAAGCAAGCAGCGTTGGCTGTCTTCATCCGCAACTGTGCCGTATACACTAACCCCACACCTCACCGGAACACAGAAGGGCAGAAGAAATGCGAAACCTGGCACCATGCTAAAATCTGAGTGTAGAGAGGAAGCAGGCCAGCCCACGGTGTATCTTGCCAGAGTTATGGTTTAGGGGCTTCTCTAGGGAATGCTTCATGGCATGTGTCACTATCTTGTTATTTTAGAGGTGTTCTAGCAATTGCATTTTCCACTGTGGAGGACTAGATAGGTGACAGTTTGGTGCCAGTGGGTTTTTAGATTTTCATATTCCTAAACATCCTGTTTGTTTTCTAAAAAATTGTGTATCTTAGAGAAAGAATAATAATTTTACTGATTTTGAAATTCTTCTGTTAAAAATAATACTTTTCTCCATATTTGATTTGAAATTTTAGGCCTACAAGAATACTTAAGGGCTATTATTAATTGGAAGTTTTCTTATTTGATTTTCTATTTCGGTTTTTCTATTGGGTCTGTATACTCATACACTTTTCCACTTTTCTGATATTCTCGAATTTGTCATTTTTCACCATGTCTGTTATGCTAGCGGTCAAACCTAGGATCTCAAACATGCCAGCTTCATGTGAAGTAGCCCCTCACATCTCTTCTTACTTCACTGTGGCTCTCTGCTGAAATAATACTCTCTTGGCATTATGTATTATTTATCCTCTGATGATTTATATCTAAGTTCTTGTCCCCAGACTAGCTTTGAGCTTTGGGTTCTGTTTTCTTTTGCTTGCCCCTCCGTATTTTACAGTCTTTCCTTGTCCCCTAATCTATTCTAATACATACAATTAAACATGCACTAAAATCGGAGGGAGTGGAGTAATGAAGCTCATGTAGCAATCACTTAGCTTCACTACATTCTTATGTTTTGTTATCTCATTGCTTGTTCACCTGGCCATTTAAAAATTGTTGGGAAAACTGTCAGTATCTTCAAGACACAGAATGTTTATAAATATGATAACGACTGCGCTTTTATCACATCTAACAAAATCATCAATTCCTTAACAAAATCAAATAGTTATTATTCAGAGTTCTCCAGTTATATGAAAAATATTGTCTTTACAGTTGGTTTTTTGAAATCAGGATCAAAGAACTAGAGATCATCATGTGAAGTGAAATGAGCCAGATTCAGAGAGACAAGTATTATGCTTTTTCCAATATGTGGAGTCAAAGGTAAAAAAGACACCAGGAAAGCAGATGGGAGACTATAGAGAAGAGGTCAGTGGTAGGGTGAGAGAAGGAAATAGGAAATAGGATCCGATTATGCTGTATGCATGTCCGAAGATGTCACAGTGTACCCCAACACTCGGGATAATTAACATGTTCTAATTACAAAAAAGAGAAGAATCCAGTCAAGGTGGAGCTTGTACATTATATACTGGTTGTGTATCTCTTTGTTTCTTTTTTTCTATAGTACCATCTTCCACTTTCCTCATTTTTTAAGGCTGTGAGTTTGTGAGAAAATCAACAATTTGGCTGATGGCTTCCTTAAAGTTTTGTTTTGCTTGTTTATCATTCATATTACATAAGCTGGTAATTAGATCTAGAATTTGGATTAAATTGAGTCATTTTGTTGTTTAGCAAGAACCTTGATAGTTGGTGCTGTGTACTTATTGCATCATATCAAGTGGTATAAAGTGTCTGATCGTCTTTAGAGATTCTAAGATTGATCATTTGGCTCCAGGCAGCATCAGCCCGATTCCTTGATTATAAATTCCTCATCAAATTTTCCTTGAATAGCTGTAGTATCCATTGAGATGCATCTTTTCATTAGGGGTTATAAAATTACTATTTGATAATAATTGTCATTGTTTTGTATTTATTTTTCTTAACAATTTGGTTCCCCTGAAATAGAGTTTCTGTAGGAGAGATTGGACAATCTTCACTTCCTCCTTCCCTTACCTTTTTTAACAGCTTTAGTGAGTTATAATTTACATACCATAAAATTCATCCATCATAACTGTAGCTGAGTGATTTTGAGAAAATTATACAGCTGGGAGCCATCATCAATAACAATTTAGAATACTTTCACCCTGAGAAGTTCCCTGATGCCTATTTACAGTCAGTCCATATGTCCACCTCCAGCTAAAAACTGATATATATTTTATCTCCCTAGATTTTTCCTCCTTGGAAATTTTATATAAAAGTTATATAAACAATTTTTCATTTCTGTATTCTTTGATTTAGAATTTTGAGAATCATACATACTGTTCCATACCTAAGTAATTCATTTCTTTTTATTAGTAAGCAGTATTATATGGAACTTTTTTACCGCTTGGCGATCATGTATTGGATATTTGGCCTGTTAGTAGATTTTGGCTATTATGAATAATGTTGGTATGAATGTGTGGCCATGTGCTGGATTTTATGCTAATATGTGTGTTTATAAGAAACTGTGAACATGTTTTTAAAAGTTGCTGCAGCATTTTACATTTCTACCAGCCATGCACGAAGGCCTCCGTTTCGCTGCATCATCCCAAGGCTTGGTATTGTTAGTCTCTTGGGCTGCAGCGATTTTGGTGGATGTGTAGATGTGTTTTACCGAATTTTAAATTTGCATTTCAATAACTAATGATTTGAATGTCTTTCTCTGCACTTACTAGCCATTGATACCTCTTTTCTTGTAAAATGCTTATGTAAATCCTTTTGAATTGGGTTTTCTTTGTATTTTTTCTTAATATTCTGAATATCAATCCTAATTTATAAATATCTTCTCTCAATTTTTAGTCTTTTAATTCTCTTGAAGAATAAAAGTTAAGTCTAATTAAAAATTTTTTTTTCTATGGTTTATACTTTTGGTATCAGGTCTATGAAATGTTTGTCTAATCCAGTGGTTGCAGACTTAGGGCACGGGTTCCACAGCTGACTGTTTATCATTGAAAGCTCTTAAAAGCTCGCCGTCACTGGCCTAATCTATGACATATTTTTCCTATCATCTAGAAATTTTGTAGTTTTATCTCTTAAATTTTTTGGACTGTGATACTTTGTGAGTTATTCTTTGTGTATGGTGTAAGATAAGAGTCTGGTTCTTTTTTGTTTGTGTGTAGTTGAATATCCAATTGTGCTAGTATCATTTGTTTAAAAGATTGTCATGTTCCTCACTAGTTGTCTTTATTTCTGCCAAAAAATAATTCACTACAAAGTGTGAGGGTTTTACTTCTGGACTCTCTAGTCTGTTCCATTCACCTATATACCTATCCTTGTCAACAATATTGTCTTGCTTACAATACGGTTATAGTTATTATTGAAGTACTTACTTTAAAGTATTTGTCCCTCAACTTGTGTGTGTGTGTGTGTGTGTGTGTGCACGCCATTCAACTTCATTCTATTTCTAGGCCCTTTGCATATCATATATATTAGAGTCAGTGTGGGAATTTCAACGCTGTCTGGAAATTAGATAGGAAGTGTTCCATGGGATAGTATTGGTACAGTTAGTGTTAAATCTACACACAAGTTTGAGCAGATTTGCTTTTTCAAATTATCATATCCCCAGTCTATTAACATGGTGCATGGAGTTTTTATATCACCTTTAGTTTTCCCAGTAATGTTTTTGAGTTTCTAGGTTTTGCGATTCTGTTAAATTTATGTCCAAATATTTTATTTGAGTTAGTGCTATTATGAGTAAAATTATCTTGTTGAACTTATTTTTTTTATTTGCTATTCTCTAAAAAGAAAATCATTGTTATAAATTTTGAGCCCTGTGCCTCCCTCCCACACCTGTTTTTTAGTTCAGGTAGGAGTGTGCTGTTGCTGTTCTTGTTATTTTTGTAGTTTAATTTTTATATGCAGATTTATGTGGCCTGAGAATGACATTTTACTTTTTAATTTCCAGTCCCCATTCCTTCAGTTTTTTGCTGTAATTTTATAGCATTACAGCAATAGTGGGGAACTATGGCACATGCGCCGCAGCAGGCTGTTTGTATCACTGAAAACTCTAAAAGGTTCACCGTCACTGACATAGAGCCTGCAGTACAATGAAAGCAAATATTCTTGCATTGTTCTGGTGTTAGGGGGACGCATTCAGCCTTCCACAAAATAGGTTAGCTTTTGTTAGAAGATAAAAAGAACTTTTTTTGGCTAATTTTGTTTTTATCATGAATTGGTGGAAGTTTTTGTTGAATTTTTTTTTTTTTTTTTTATATGGGGAATTGAACTCAGAACGTTGCACTTGCCAGGCAAGCTCTTGTGCCACTGAGCTATATCCCTGGCCCCTCAAATGCTTTTTCTATGTCAAAATGACCATGTATTTTTTCCCTTTTATTTTACTAATGTTGTCTGTTAATGGTTTTTCCAGTGTTAAACTGATCTTCAACTCCTGGAATAAATCCTAGTTAATTATGATATATAACCTTTTTATATTTCTATATTTTCCTAGATTCAGTTTGATAATATTCTGTTAATGATTATATTTTGTTTGTGATGAACATTGCAATGTAGTTTTGTAATTTTATATTCTTACTTTGTTAACCAGGCATTACTGGCCTCACAGAATAAATCGAAAAATGGTCTCTGTCTACTTCCTGGAAATTTATATAAAATTGATAGATTTTATCTTTAAATATTTATTGGAACTTATCAGTAAAGCAGTAGAGATCTGGGATTTTCTCTGTGGAATCTCTGTTTTAGATTACTATCTCAAACTTTTATTATGTATCTTTTTCTTCTTGAGTTTTCTCTGATATTTTTACCTTTCTACAAATTTGTTAGGATATTTGTTCGCTTGAAGGTGCTCATACTTTTTTCTTTGTGATCCTCTTAAGTTTTGTAGAATTAGTAGTTATGGTCCTTTCATTCTTGATTTTGGTAATTTGTGTTTCTTTTTTTTTTCCTAGGATGTTTTTACCTAAAAGTTCTCAGGTATAAGTTTTGTTGATATTTCTGAAGTACTAATTTTTTGACTGAGTGTTGTGTTCTTTGTTTTCTTTCTATCTTGATTTTTATGAAATTGATTATTATTCCTACCTTGAATATGATTTGCTCTTCCTTTTCTGCTTTCTTGAGACAGAGCTTAAATGACTGATTTTAGATAGTCTTTTTTAACATAAACTTTTACAACTAAATTTACATATCTCCACTGAATCTGTGTTTAAATTTTATCTTAAATTTCCCTTAATTTCAAAGTATTATCTAATTGTTTGATATTATTTCTTTAACCTTTGTGTTCTTTTGAAGTATGTTTTTTTATTTCCAGGTATTTGGAGATTTTTCTATATATCTCTATAATATTGACTCTAATTTAATTCTGTTATAATATGACATCCTACTGTATAGACTTCAATCCATTTAAATTTATTGACTTGTTTATAGCCTACCTTAAGTTTTGTCTGTGAGATGTCCTAAGCTCACGTGAAACTTCTCTCTTGGTCCTTTCATAGCCTACATCTCTTCATCCTGTCTCATTGAAGGTTTACAGATTGTTTACACACGCACATCCAATCGCAAATATACAGGCTGAAAAGCTCTTTCTCCAGATAATACATACTGCTTGCTCTTTCACTGATTTTCATTCAATGCTTAAATGTATCATAATCAGACAAGCCTTCTCATAACATATCTATATCTGTGTCTGTATCATCTATTTATATCCTCCTTGGTCAATATCTCAATTTCTATTTTTGATTTTAAAGAGAAAAACCCAAAATTTCAAAACAAGATAATAGGAGGGTAACAATGGTTAATACATTGCATATTGTTATCTTTCAATCAGCTACTCACGGTACAAGATACTGGCATTTAATTGTCCAAACAATATTAGCAGAAGTGTTTCTTTTCAATAAACTAAGAGAAATTAGTAGTATAACTTTTAAATATTATATATGTGTGTGTGTGTGTGTGTGTGTGTATATATATATATATATATATATATATAATTGTTTTGCTTCTCCCTTTTCTCCATTCTGTCTCATTTTCTTTAGAGTTGCGTCTTTTATAGGAGGGTACTTTGACAGTAAATGATAGCACCGTTGTCAGGGTGCTGAGTGGCGGACCCTCGGGTCTGCACGTGAAAGGCTTGGTCCTCAGGGCGGTGCCTCTGGGAGGGGTAGAGCCTCTGTAGGCGGGGCTTCCTGGGGGCCTTAGGCCACCTGGAGCACGTCTCTGGAGGGCGCTGTGGGGTCCCTGTGTCCCTCTCCTCCTCTCTGGCTCCTGCAGTGAATGATTTTCTCAACCACTTTCTCTTGCCCTGATGTGCTACACTCCCCAGAGGCACAAAGTAAGGTGGTAGCTGATCTGGGACTAGGACCTCTTGAGCTTTGAGCTAAAATAAACCTTTTCTCCACATACATTAACTACCCCAAATATTTTGTTGTGGTGATAAAAATCTAACACATGTATGCTATTAGTATTTTTGCCAAAACAGAAGGCATAGAAGGGATACTGCTCAGGGAAAAAAGGAAAGAGTGGTCTTTCTGTCTTCTGTGCGAGCGCTGATATATTACTTATTGTCTATCTAAATGCATGATGGTTTTATAAGAGCAGAAATTTTTCCTCTTTGCTTGCTGTGCTGCTGTATCCCTAGTGTATATAGCAGTTCCCCTGCTATTACTGGTATTTGATATCTAAGGAGTTATGTAAAGTACAAATGTATCATATAACTTACATTGCTATTTTTATGAATGTTACAACTAACCTATTGAGAAGTACCTGCAGTGTCATAATCCTATGACCAGGAATGTATTTGAGAGTTTATAATAGAATAGCTGTTAGGGCCTTGTTCCCATCAACATTTGGATAGAGAAAGATATGATCTTTATATTGCAATGGGTTATGAAGTCCCTGTCCTCTTGCATGTAAGGAAAAGTGGCTTCCTCACTTCTAGAAATTACTATTTACTTAGTATCCAGGATATTGAAAATACTTTCAGCTGAGGGTTTGAAGGCTGAGAGTAAATCCTTCAAAGTCTTTGTCTGAGAACATCTCTGACGCAGTCCTTGGGAGAGCTTGTAGAATGCAAGATTCATATTTCCCATCCACCACAGCGAGTGCCTTCTGACCAATTTATCTCTATAGTTAAGGCAGATAAGCAGGCATTCAGAAGAAATCATTAGTTATTGTTCTCACCGGTGTGGAAGTTAACAACAGCATTCTTATGCTTTTTCTTAGGGTAATTACTCTAGCTTTTTGAGTTACTATATGTGACTAGGATTTCTGGAGTATTTTAGTCCATTTAATTTGTAACTGACACTAAAAGTACATGTGAAAATTAGAATTTTTACAGAGGAATAAGGAAAATTGTCTTCAGTTATAAGATCAAGGGCAGTGTTAAAATTGATTATGCTACATTTTCTAGGAGATGTAGTTTACATGAACTGATTGTTTGGTTTCCATCTTCTATAAAGGTTTTTTTTGACCGGGGATCGAACTCAGGGCCGTAGTGCTTAGCAGCAAGCACTTAGCCCGCTGAGCTGTACCTCCAGCCCTAAAGGTTTATCTTCACTAATTTAAGGTCTTTTCTCTGAAGTGCTTTCTATTGGGATAAAATAGGTACAACATAAAATTTCTTACTTTAATCATTTAAAATATACAGTCCATTAGTATTAAATATATTTATAATATTGTGCAACCATCACTACCATAGATTTATATAACTTTATATTGTAAAACTATAACTTTATATTCATTAAATACTAACATCTTACTTTCCTCTCTTCTTAGTTCTTGGCAGCCAACCATTTACTTTCTATCTCTATGCCCAGCTAATCTAAGTATCTTTTGTAAGTGTTATTTGTCTGCTTTTCACTGGATTATTTCACATAGCAAAATATCCTCAAGGTTCATATTCATGGTGTAGTGTATGTCAGAATTTCCTTCCTTTCTAAGGATGAAGAGTATTTTGCTGTGGTCTACACTGCCATTTGCTGACCTATTTGCTTGGGTTGATTCCACCTTTTAGCTGTTGTGAATAATGCTGCTCTAAATATGGGTATTCAAATAACTTTTAATTTCTATACTTTCAGTTTTTTGGTGTATATCCCAGATGTAGAATCACTGGACTGTATGGAAATTGTATTTTTAATTTTTTGAGTAATTGTCCTGTTTTCCTTAGCAGTCATACCATTTTATATTCCCATCAACTGCACAGTTTCTGATTTCTTTACTTCTTCACCAATACTTGCTATTTTCTGTTTTTCTTTTCTTTATTTTTTAAATTATTTTTTAAGGAAATACACAATTATGCAGAAGATAGTAAGGGAAATACCCAAATTATGGGGAAGATAGTAGGGGGTTGACAATGAATGCTGTTTTACGTAATACCATCTTCATATTTGTTACTCACTTATCTCAAAAACAGTGAAGGAAATACACAGTTATACAGAAGATAGGGGATTAACAATGGCTGTTGTATTATATAATGTTATCTTTGCATTTCTTAGTTACAAAGCAGTATAATACATAAATGATAAACAGAATTATAGAGCAGATACTGGGGAATTAAAAATGGATGCTGTATTACAAAACGACATCTTCACTATTGTTACTCAGTTACACAAATGATGGCCCATTTGATTAATCATACAGTTTCCTCCACCCTCATCTCCATTGTTCTCCCATCTAATCAATCATCTTCCCTCTGACAGTAACTGTACTTTTTGGTTTATTTACTCCCTCGGGCTCTCACATTGGGAAGGCACATGGCTGCTTCAAATTTTGCTATAACAAACATGGGTGCACTCAAATTACTATGGTACCAGATGGAAAAGCACCCATCCTTAAAGACGAACCAAAGACACTATGGTCATACCCGACTGATAGACCCTCAAGGCCATTGGGAGTCCAGTCCAGTCCACGGGTTCACCCCACGGACTGCCAGGCCCCACTTCAATGAGGCACTCCCAGGGACCTGGTCGAGTTCTTGGGGTCGCCCCTGAGCACTGCCAGGCTCCACCCCAGCGAGGCATTCCAAGGGACCCAATCCAGTCCTCAGGATTGCCCCTGCAGACCGCTGGGTTCTGCCCCAACGAGGTGCTCCTGGGGGCCCAGTCAAGTCCTTGGGTTTGTCCCCGAGGACTGCCATGCTCTGTCCCAGCAGGGCGCTGCTGGGGACCGAACCAGTCTGTGGGGTTGCTCCTGCAGACCACTGGGTTGTTCTGCCGAAGCGAGGCGCTCCCAGGGACCCAGTCCAGTCCTCGGGGTCATCCCCGAGGACCACCGGGCTCCACCCTGCCCCTATGAGGCACTCCCTTGGGCCCAGTCAAGTTCACCGGAATCACCCCCACAGACCTCCAGACTCTGACCCAACGAGGCGCTCCCCGGCCAATCTAATCAATCTCCGGTGCTGCTGCTCCCCGTCCCTTACAGCTGGGCATTGGGCGCACTTATGATGCTGGGCACAAGTGTGTGAGGTCTCCCCCACCCGTGCTCACTGAGGTAGTCTAGGGTGTGTGCTAAGTTTATTTTTTATTCTAGGAGAGAATTGGAGGATTTTCTCCGGTCTGCTGTATAGAGTATGTTGTTGTCTCTCAACTCCAGGACTGCTGCTTTTTGTGTAATTTGTCGCTATGCGTTCATACAAGGTTCATATACGCAAGCAGTATGGAGTCCCTCTTGGTGCTCATATTAGTAGTTTAGGGTGAGTCCTGAAACCCGTTGAGCATGTGAGCCACCAAGACTGAAGGTGCTCACAGAGGGAGTTCAGGGTGGGAGCTGAAGCTTTTTATTTTTTTTAACCTTTAGAAAAGGTTAGTAGCCATTCCAGTGGATGTGAGGTAGTAGCATACTTTAAATTTGCATTTCCCTAGTGATTAGTGATGTTGAGATCTTTTTATGTGCTTATCTTCTTTGGAGAAATGTCAATTCAAGTTCTGTTACCATTTTTGAATTGGATAATTTGCTTTTTGTTGTTACTGAGTTCTAGTAGTTTTCTATATATTCTGCATATTAATTTCTGTTCAGATATATGATTTGCACATGTTTTATTCATCCTGCCTTTTTTCTTTGTTGATAATGAAATAGAATTTATTTATTTTTTCTTTTGTTGCTGATACTTTTCATGTCTTATCTGAGAATTTACTACCAAATCCAATATTGTGAAGGTTCTTATCTATGAATTTTATTATTTTTGGTTTATACACTGTCTTTCATTTTGTGTTAATTTTTGTAAATAGTATGTGGCCATCCAGTTTTGTCACTACCATTTTTCTAAGACTGTCTTTTCCCCATTAAATAGTGTGTCTCCTTTAGATCAAGTCAAAAATCACTCGACCACTGGTAGTGCAATCTAGAAGGGTGTATTCTTGTCCCAAGTCCCTTCTTTTCTGGCTCATTCCCTTTTTCTCTGCTTCCTGGCTGCCATGAGTTAAGCAGCTTTTCTTTGCCCTCCATTTCCACTTTTGGCACCAGCTAGCTATAAACCACAACCTCTGAAACCGTGGGATAAAAGTAAACATTTCCTCCTTGAAGCTATTTATATTAAATATTTCAGTGACTGATGAAAAACTGATTAATGTAATAGATTTTACATTGAATCTGTAGATCTTTTTTTTTCTAATTCATTTTTGTTTTGTAATTTTTATTCCATTCACTATAGTTTATCCTAGTTTCTTGACCTCTAGCCTGCACTAGGACCATAAGTGGTCAGGTTCAGTAGCTGGTTTTGGTGGTATTGGGGATTGAACCCAGGGATACTCTACCACTGAGTACACTGAGTAATAGTCTAAACTGTTTTTATTTTGAGACAGGTTATATTTTAGATGTTCAGGTTGACTTCAAATTTACAGTTCTCCTGCCTAGCCTCTCAAGTAAGTGAGATTACAGGTATATACCATTATGCCTGGTCAGTCTTTGTGGTTCTTAAGGGTTGCCAGATATTGTAATGGACAGTACCTGCATCTGTTTTTTTCAACTTGATCGTTGTGTTTCCCAGTGAATATATACTGACTGTTGAGGGATTCTCTTCTGTATGAATAAAGTTTCTATTGCTATCGTGAATACTTGTCAAAATCAACTAATAAAGCAAAGGGGTTTATTTTGGCTCATAGGTTTGAGGTTCTAGTCCAAGATTAGTGAGTCAGCCTTTTCGCTTTTGGGTTTGGGTGTGTGTGGTAGGACAGAACCTCTCATTTCATGACCAGGAAACAAAAGATAGAGGAAAAGGAAGAGATATAGGTCCCACTGTCCCTTTTAAAGGCACATTTCCAGTAACCTCCAGACCTCCCACGAGTCCCACCTCTTAAGAGAATTCATTACTTTTCAAAAAACACTCTCCTAGCGCTCAGACCTTTTATGGATTGTTGTAGGGCATGTAAGATTCAAACTATATCATTTTCCCTAGTCCTTTCAAAAGCCCCATACTTTCCTTTTTCCCTCCACACAGGTGCTAATAACCCCACAAGTCTTAGGACTATTATTTGCTTGTCTTTATCTGGCTTATTTTGTGCTGTGTGGGGGATATCTTGTCATCTTGTTTTATAGTAAATATTTATCTGTATGTTTTTCGTGTTGCTATGTAATTTTATTGTATTTACTTTTATCAGGGGATTATTTGGAAACACATAGCTCTATTGTATGGGATATTTTTCTGTTTTGTGGTTTTGCTTCTTTCATATTACAACATACTTCAAATCGTCGGTGATGTGTTCATATTTAAGAATGGAGAATAAAAATGCTTTTGGAAGTTATGTGCCAAAGGTGTCTGCCACTAGAAATTACTAAGTTTTAAGGATTCTTCCTGGCTGGGGGTTGTCAATGTGAACTTCAATGCAGAGTGACTTCTCTATCCCATTTTATTAGAAAATTAGTATGTCAGCATCCTTTTATTTTTTTCTCTTGGGCTGGTATGATTCAATCAGAAAATCATTTATATCTTGCTCCCAGAGGTTATAATAAGCTTGACAGCCTTCAGTTTTAAATGACAAAGCTATAGTAAAATCTGACTATCTAGTCCTGACTTTTCATCTGTGTGGTTTTATAACCTATGCCTGCTCTTCATTCTGGTAACTTCTTTTTTCTCTTTATTCTTTGGAGAATAAGTTTCTAGTTACTTGCCTTGACATGGAGAAAGGCAGTTTTCTGACAGTGTAAATTTAGGAAGAAACTGGGGGGTTGACGGTTGTGATGGATTATAGCCTGTTGATTTGTTATTTCCATACATAACTAGCACCTCATATTAGTAAGTCTGTAGGATTACTCAGTATCAAATGGGTTGCTTCTAAGCTTCCCTCTCTATCGGTTTAATATTTTCTGTTATCTCAGTTGCCACTTTTCAAATTGTTTCACTCTGACTTTGTTGTTGTAAATTGGTGTCTATTTAATTTGTGTGTGTATTTAGTCTTTCATTACTACATTAGAGAAAATTCAGAAGGTACTATGAATTAATATGTACATTTAACCTACTGTCTCTGTAAGTATACATTCATAAATTTTCAAGGTTTTGATATAGAAACAACACATATGTAGAAAGTTGCTCAAAACCCAAATGTGTCTTTAGCTCATTGAAATACCAGTGTGGACACTTGTAAAACCACAATTTACCTTAAAAAATAGAACTTTGCCAGAACTCTAGAAAGCTACCCTTTAACTGTCTCTCAATCTGTTTTGCCTACTTTTAAAAAATAAATGAAATCATACAGTGTGCATTGTTTTTGTTTTTGTTTTGTTTTTACACAGCATTTGGTTGAAAAGTCATCTGTTGCAACCGTAATTCATTCATCTTTATGCCGTGTAGTATTTCATTTTTTGACTGTTCTTGATTTTATTGTATTACTTATGGGTATTGAGGGGTGATTAAGTTATTTCTACTTTTTTGCTGTTATGGATAATGTCACTTTGAATATTCAATGCTTGTGAGCATGCACTCTTATTTGGTATATACATAGAAGTGGAACTGCTGCTAGGTTTTGGAATTAATATGAGTAGATAATGTCAATTTTCCAGTGTTGCTGTTTTAATATATACTCTTACTACCACTGATGAAAGTTCGTATTCTCCATATTCTTGTCAGCATCTGGCATTGCCAGAATTTAAAATTTTAGTCACTGTGAAAGTGAGTAACTAGTTATTTTATTTTATATACCTGTAAGAACAAAGGAGACTTTTGTTGTTGTTGTTTTAGGTGTCTATCATTTCTCCATTTTTCTATTAGACTGTTCTCTCCTTTCTAACTAATTCATAGGAATTCTCTATGTTGTTAGGAGCTTTTTGCAGTTGTGTGTTGCAAATATCTTCCCATTATATGGTTTGCATTTTTAACCCACTGGTGGTTCTTGTGTTTTTGATGAACATGGTTTTTAATATAGTCTGATTTCATGTAGTTTCATTATTAATCTTTCACTTGTGTTTATTGCTTTTCTAATCATGCTTATGAAATCATTCTCTACTCCAAATTATGA
The DNA here is from genome assembly GCA_004027595.1 of Dinomys branickii. NCBI lineage: Eukaryota > Metazoa > Chordata > Mammalia > Rodentia > Dinomyidae > Dinomys > Dinomys branickii. The sequence goes on along the minus strand of PVLD010007346.1, from coordinate 41,294 downwards.
ACATCTGCATCTATTAAGATAATCATGTGATTTTTATGTTTGGCTCTGTGGATAATGGTGTATTACATTTATTGATTTGCATATATTGAACCATCCTTGTATTCCTGGGATGAATCTCACTTGGTCATGATGTATAATGTTCTTGATGATTTTCTGCATTGTTTGCTAGTATTTTATTGAGGATTTTTGCATCTGTGTTCATTAGGGAGATTCGGCTGTAGTTCTCTTTTTTTTTTTTTTTTGGTTGAGTGTTTTTGGTTTTGGTATCAGGTTAATACTTGCTTCCAGGAATGAGTTAGAAAGAATTGCTTCCTTTTCAGTTTAATTAGTTTGAGAAGTGTTAGTGCTAATTTGTCTCTAAGGTTCTTGTAGAATTCAGCTGTGAATCCATCAGGACCTGGGCTTTTCTTTGGTGCTATATTGTTAACTAGGTTTTCAATCTCATTGAGGTATTGGGTTATTCAGAATTTTTGTATCTTCTTGATTCAGCTTTGGTAATTATGTTTCTAGGAATCTGTCCATTTCTTCTGTGTTTTCCATCCTATGAGAGTAAAGATTTTTGAACTAGGTATTGATGATCTTTTGAATTTTCATAGTTTCTGTAGTGATTTCACCCTTTTTATTCCTTATTGCATGAATTTGAGTGTTTTTCTTTTTTTATGTTGGCTCAGGTTTTATCAATTTTACTTTTAAAAAAACTTTAGATTCACGGATTCTTTGTATTGTTAGTCTCAGTAGTGTTAACTTCTGCTCTGATGTTTATAGTTTCCTCTCTTCTTTGGGCTTTTTGGCTTGACTTGCTCTTGTTGTTCTAGAAGCTTGAGGTACAGCATACTTTTTTACTTGTGCTCATTCTGTTTTCCTGCTGGAAGAATTCACCACTATAAATTTCCCTCTGAGGATTGATTTCATTGCATCCCACAGGTTCCAGTAAGTTGTATCTACAGCTCTAGGTTGTTTATTTGTACTCTTCTTTTCCTGATGTGAGAATTCACCACTATAAATTTCCTCTGAGGACTGCTTTCATTGTGTCCCACAGGTTCTGGTAAATTGTATCTGCAGTTTTGATTGACAGTAGATATTCTTCAATTTCTTCCTTGATTTCATCTGTGCTGCATTGATTGGTCAGGAGAATGTTTTTTAATTTCCATGTGATTATGAAGTTTTTGCAGTTTCTTTTGTCAGTAATTTCCAATTTCATTGCACTATAGTCAGATAATATGCTTGGGATAATTTCCATTCCTTTAACATTTACTTAAGCATGTTCTATGGGCTAGTATATGGTCTATTTTAGAGAACTTCCCATGTCCAGCTGAAAAGAATGTGTTTTCTCATATTGTTGGGTGGTCTACTAAGTCCATTTGTTCACAAGTTTGGTTCAGTTATGTTATTTCTTTTATAATTTGTTGTCTAGTTGATCTGTCTCTTGTGACAATGGGGTGTTAGGATCCCCCATTACAATTTTGTTATTCTATACTTGATCTTTCCTATTAATATTTATCTGATACAGTTGAGTGCTCTTGTATTTGGTGCATATATATTTATGAATGTTATCTCTTCACCTTGAGGTTTTCCCTTAACAAGTATATAGTGACCTTCTTTATCTCTTTTGATCATTCTTGACTTGAAGTTCACCTTGTCTGCAAACAGAATAGCTGCTCCTGCTTTTTTATGGGCTCTTGTTGCATCAAGTATTGTTTTCCATCCTTCAACTTTTAGTCTATGAATTTCTTTTTCAGTTAAATATGTTTCTTGTATACAGCATATTGTTGGATTTTGTTTCTTGATCCACTCTTGATCTACTCTGCCGGTCTGTTTCTTTTGATTGGTGAATTGAGACCCTTAACATTAATGGTTATAACTGCTATGTATTGGCACATCTTTGTCATGTTATGTCCTGCTGTTGGTTCCCTACTTTTTCTTTCTGATGTTGTTCTTGGAGTTGTGGTCATTTTTGTCTCTTATTAGAATATCTTTCGGTTCCTTTTGTAGTAATGAATTTCTTTAGCTCTTTATCACAGAAGCACCTTATTTATCCATTCATTTTGAAAAGTAATTTTGCAGGTATATGAATCTGGGTTGGAAGTTGTTTTCTTTCAGGACTTGAAGTACTTCACTCCAAGCTCTTATTGACTTGATAGTTTGTGTTGAGAAGTCTGCCATGTCTGATGGGCTTTCCTTATAGGTGATCTGTTTCTTTTCTCTACCAGCTTTTAATATTGTGTTCTTGCATTGAATTGCTGGAATCTTGCTTATTATATGTCTGGGTGTAGATTTATTTTAGCTTACTTGTATGTCAGATTGTTTTCCCACGCTTGGGAAATTTTCAGCTATTACTTCTGTCAAAAGTCTTTTTATGTCGTTTGCATTGACTCCTGCTTTTTCATTCACATCAGTTTTATATTATTTTTCTTTGCATCATGTTACAGGTGTTGAATTGTTATTTCCTGGTTCCTTGTTATTTTTAAGAGATCTTTCCTTTTATGATCATTAGCCGCAATCCTGTCTTCAAGGTCTGAACGTTTATCTTTAATTTCATTCAGGTGGTTTTGCCAAATTTGATGGAATTTTTAATTTCCTGGATATCTCTTTGAATCTGTTACTTGCATTATAATCCTTTCTGTGTTGTTCATTCAAGATTCTCATCATTTTCCTATGCTCTTCTATTTTTTTATCTGTCTCCTTTAGATATGCTGAGCAGCTCTTTCATTATGGTTGTCATTTCTTTTTTTCCTGAAAGATTATATTGTAACACAGAGAAGAACGACTGATTACAACAGATGTGATATTTTAGCCACTGTAGTATAATTAGCAGTAATGATACCATGAAGAGCGATTTAGAAATTCTCAAAATGTGATAACTATTAATTTTGTATTTTAGACAGTAGGAGCAAAGTCTATAGTTATATAACAGGGTGAATCATAAATTAGGAGTTTGTATGCAAAGTATATCCCCTTGTGTTAGTGGGTTTACCCTGGATTCCTCTAGATGAACTAGTTGCCATGTCTGAGGCACTTCCTACTCTGGCTGCCTATCCTGTAGTGTAGGGGGATGGGCCAGGCACCTGGATTCCTCTTGATGGAGGGTACCACGATTGCAGCAGGGTGATGGGCAGGATCTCTCCCATCTCTCTTGGCTTTTTGAGGAGCACCAAGGCATCCTCGATTGTGAGCAGGGTTTCTTCTTTCCTCTTTTCTGTTTTTGTGGTTTTAATTGAGCATATGTCATTCTATTTTCTTTCTTAGAATGCCAGATATATTTTTTGTTCCTTTAAAAAATTTTCCCTAATTTTAATGATTGCCATTTAGCTTAAAGTATACATTATGAATACTTCAAATCCACTTTCAAATCCACTGCACAGCTTCATGAAAAGCATAAATACCTTAAAAATAGTTCTAATTCTTTCCATCTCTTGGGTTATTGCTGTTATTCTGTTCATTTATACATAAACACACACAAACATACATAATAAATACATCATTGCTGTTATTATTTGAAGAAACTTGTCTGTTAGATCAATTAGGGAGTAAGAAGAATTTTAATTTTATCATCATTTACTTTTTATAGATCCAAGTTTCTGACCTATATAATTTTGTTTTACTATGAAAACTTCTATCGGTGTTTCTTGGAAGGCAAGTCTGTAGGCAACAAATTCCCTCAGTTTTTGTTTGTTTGCAAAAGTCTTTATATCTTCTTCACTATTGAAGGGATATTTTGTGGAATACAAAATTCTAGGTTGATTTTGCTCCATTCTTATTGTCATGTTTTCTGAGAAAGCAGATGTAATTTTTGTAGCTATTCTTTTGTAGGTTAGTTGTTTTCCCAATTCTTGAAGGATTTTGATTTTATCTTTGAACTTTTGAAATTTCAAGATGATACACCTAGGTGTAATTCCTTGTACCATTTGTCCTGGGTGGTATCCTGTGGACCTCCTGGATCTCTGGTATGTGACGTTATTAATGTATGTATATTCTATGATACTGTTGCTCTAAACATTTTTCCTTTGATTGATTTAGGTGTTTACTTTGTAAGATGATTTATAAACTACTTACATGTCAGACTACAAATTGCAATTCAGATTAAACAGATTTTAAGTCCCAGTTTTCTAGATCTTTTATTTTAATTTCTTATCGTCTCTCTTGGATTTTAATCCAATTATCTATTTTCTTATATGTGCATTTATTTTTGCTTGAAAGTTAGACTCTAAACATTTTAGAAATTTTGTCTTATTTGAAGTTATTATTTTTAGATAAGATTGATGATTGCTTTAGTAATTGTAGGGGTAATTAGCAATTCTGGGTTATCTTAATTCTGACAGCATTTGGGATTTAGCAAATTTGGGTGCTAATTCCAAAATGGCTGTCTAATTTTAGTTGATCCCTTACACTTAGGTTTACCTTTTCTGTGCTCCTATAGTCCAGCCAGTTTATCAGGCCATTGGTCCTTATTTCTGGATTTTCCCTCCCCCTCTTGCAAGGCCATGACACTCCAGTTTTTGTTCCTCCTCATGAGTGGATCAAAAGCTGTTTGCTTCTTATGTCATAGCCGCTTCCATTAGAATAGTAACACCAGCAGGGAAAATCAGCCTCAAATGGCAGGCACTATCTCTGAATTTCATTCTTACGCAGTTTCAAATTTACATTTAAAAAAAATTCTTTGTTAGATCTGCCATATCTTCAAGCAGACTTTTTATTTGTCTACTTTTTCTAATTGATTGTAGCAGGAAGTTTATTTTTTGAAATGTCCACTTTCCCAGATTATCTCGCTGTATGGTATTTAAATCCTTTGCATATGCTCATCCTTCTGCTTAGAAAACTACTTCCTTAACCCCGCCCCACCCCACTGATAATATTATTCATGCTGCAGATTAGGTGCTAAGAAACACTTTCTCAGAGAAGTCCTGGCTGGCTAACTAGATTAGGTCTTATTGGTGCATTACCTCAGAGCACTATCTACAATGCCCTCATTATACTTGCAGTTGGTAATTACATATGCATTTTTGTTTTTCACATAGCATGTATTTAACATTCATTTAATAAAATATTCCTAGCGGAATTCAAGATTCTTAAGCTAAATTGCCTTATCTACTGTTTTTTTACATTATAGCCTGAAGTTATGACTTAGGAGTATGTAGTCTTTCTTCATAGATTAAATATAGGTAAAATGTTGAATGACTGAGACTTTCATTGGTTGAAAATGGAAAAACTTAAAGGAAGAAAGGGATTATATAGTTTTCATGGGTAGAAAAGACATAATATATTTTTTCTTATTTTAAAAAGTTTCCTATAAAATATTTCACATGTTACATGTTAAAGTATAAGTACTTTTGTAATAATAGAGCTAACTATACTTACCACTCTGATTAGTAGACATGATTTATATTTATAAAATTAACATTTTATAAGATACAAGTATACATATTTTTAAATTAGTGATTACTTTGACTTTTAGATTAGCTTATTTTTGTTTATTTAAATTTATTTACTTAAGAAACTTTTTTTTTCTTTAAACTCTCAGATGATACAGCAATGTTTGAGTTGATACAACTAGTTCCACCAGGTACTGTATTGAAAACTGGTAAAGTGATTGACATGGGAACTCATTTGAATGAACTGTTTTTCTAAAATCTCATCTTTTTTCCCTCTCTCTAATTTAAGAATGGTGTTGCTTTTTTTTACCATTGGTTTATTATCTATAAAGTCACAATAGATCAAAATAATATGTATGGAAAGACTGATTGACATAATTGTGTTTGATATAGTATAGTGGAAAATAGCATGTTATCATTTGATGATAGGTTTAGTTAAAAACTGATTTTTAACTTTTTGAGATTTTTCTAAAGTTGTATATTTTTATGATACAGTAATTATCTCTGTTTTTGAGTGTTGACTATTATTAATAATGGAGGAGATTAAAACCTTACTTTTATACTAAATGTTACAGATTCCTAGAACACATAGAGTATTAAATGTAGAGTCTAGTTTTCTTATAATGATTTCTGTGGTTACAGAAGAAATTTATTTTATGTAAAATAGCACCATATTTTATTAAATGCTACTATGAATTTTTTGAGACAGGATCTTCCTGTGTAGTTCAGGCTTCTACTCATTGGGTAGCCCAGGCTGATCTTGAACTCATGGCAATACTCCCACCTCAGCCTCGTAAGTGCTGAGATTACAGGTGTGTGCCGCTACACCCAGCTTGAAATGTTTAAAATTACATGTGTACCTAATTCAGGTAGTGTGTAATTACACATTTTATAAGTACATTAGTTATTTTTAACACAAATCTTGTATCTTATAATAGCAGATAGAAAAAAATGAAAGCAAGAAAAAATTGTGGAAATACAACTAAAATTTAGATAAATATCATACCAATATTATATATTTAAATGGACACTTTTTTTGAACTCATAATTACTCATTTGTTACATGATTATTCTCATTCTGTAAAAAGGCAGGGGTGGACAGGGAGGAGAAGGAATTGCTAATGCATAATATATTTCTGAAAGTGTGATATCTTATACATAATATATTTCTGAAAATATATATTTCTGAAATATGTTGATACATTTAATATACATTTATTTCAATACTCCTTTTGTAGAAGATTGACATGGTCCTATGCAGGTATTCAATAAGGCATCAGGCAGCACATATATTATACTTGCTGCTTTTTTTTTCTGAATAGACTATTTTGTTATAACTTGAATCATAGGGTATCTTTCTTGTAGTGGGTGAAACACTGTCTACATATGAGGAAAATACACGTGATTTCATGTTCCCGGGTCCAAATCAAATTTCTGGACACCATGACTCAAACCGCCAGGTTACCATGAGGAGGATTTCTGGCCTACGAGTAAGTATTTAGTATTTTCTAAATTGATTTTTGATGTAGGACAGTTATCAAGAACTACCACATAGTCTTCAACATCTCAAATGTGAAGAACTAATTCAGAGTATAATTTCATTTAAAACTTGCTTTTAAAATTGTACATTGTAAACATCCTGAAATTTAATGACAATAATTTAACAAAATTCGTGTACATATCTTCCAATCTCTCTTCTCCACATATCTTCCAATCTCTCTTCTCCTTCTCTCCCCCTCTCCATTGCTGGGCCATCTGTCTCTCTCTCGTACTTCTAAGGAATGACCAACACACATTTGAAAATACTCTGTCTAATTAGCATTTAGGGAAATCCACATTCAAACAACCATATGATTTTATTTTTATAGCTGTAAGATTGGCAAAATTTAATAAATCTGACAACATTGAAAGTGAAAAACATTGGAGCATATTGCTGTATGCTGCTTTTGTGTATTGAAACAAATCAGAGTTCAGAATTATTTGTTAAGGACAAAGATTCTTATAAATGTGATCCTTTAGGTTTTTATCTTAAATATATTCTCATTGGTATACTGAGAGCCTTCTTAAGAATTTTCCTTTTTATCACTGTTCATATAGTGAAACATTGAAATAATTGAAATGTCTTTTACGAGGGGTTTGGTGAGAGTAATTATAAAATGCTTAAGAAATAGAAGTATATATTCTTACACCAAAACATTAAGACTACGTTAAGTGACAGCTCACTCTCTTGTGGTCTCCTACAACTTTTTCCAAATTCTGTTAGATGATTTTAAAATATTTTTATTCTTAAAAGTAAGTCTTCCACTTAGGAAAACTCACAGAAACCCCTGCTATGCAAAAGAGGAATTTTAAAAGTTGTTCAGTTAGAAATTATTTGGACAAGTTTCTTTAAGCTAATTTTCTAAAATCCTAGAGTACTCTGAGTCAGAAAAGTGTGGTGATGTATGTCAGTCCATATAGTGAACTAAGCAGATTTTCCCATCTCTCTATGTAAAATCTGTGATATGCTCTATTCGAAGAAATAGCAACTTTACCTTAATGGAAACAGAAAAGTTGACTAGCAAGTCTATGAATGTATTTACCCTTAGGGAAAATAGTCAGCGTCTACATTATAAAGACCTTAAAGAATATTCCAAGAACCGTGTTGAAACCCACAGTGAAGAAATAATCATATTTTAAATTTATGGTCTCTAAATAGTAATTTAAAATCTGACATTATACCAGGATGGCAATATAAAACTCAAATGATTGGAACATTAATAGGGATTCACCTTTCATTACTTTATTTGAATTACTATTACATATATTTGGAAGATGTATTCCTCAGGGAAAAAAAAATTAGGACTTCCAGTAATGACAGTGTGAAGAGTTTGAAAGTTCTTTCCTGCATACAAAACAAGAATAAAACTGGGTAAAATTGATGCTGCCAACTTAAGGGCACTGAAATTTGTCTGACAAGTAGGAAAAGACAAACTAAGGAGTAACAGACTATAACAGAAATTTCACCCAAGGTTTAACTGTCAGCCTGTTCTACAAATTTCATACTCTACATTGCACTTCAGCTTTCCCCAGAATTTCCCACCTGCCCCCTGCCCTATAAATTTTCTACTTGTCATCTCCCATAACTGTGTGAAGCGATTTCTTAAGATAAATCTCTTTGTATCTATAATCCTATTGATTCTATTTATCTGGAGAACCCATAACAATTCAGCTGGACTTTGAAAGGTCAGTAAAAGTAGTGACCATTTAGTACTTACTAGGTGACCAGCAATATATGGGGAAAGTGAAAGTGTTAAGCATAAGTTTAAGCCATGACAGTGTAATCAGATACAGTCATGCAGTCCATAACACTGTTCAGCGAAAGAAGGACTGCATCTACAGTGGTTACTATACCATAGAACCAGACGTATAGTATGCCATATTATCCAGCTTTGTGTTAGTACACTCTGACATGCACACAATGACAAAATCGCCTACTTCTAGGTGGTTATCACCATCATTAATTGTACATGACTGTGAAGAAATTTTTTGCTATTCCTCCATTCAGAGGACACTCCAGTCACTGTATCTAGTGACTAGCATATATAATGTGGCACAGTGATAGTATTAGCCTTCGGAGACCAGGTCATTACAAGCTTTGCAGCGTTCTTCATTCTTAGATCACTCAGGTGGAAGAAAACTGTTCTGTGTGAGGATGCTGAAACAGTTCTATGGAGGGGCCAAAAGCTAGAAGGACTTTGTGATCCTTACTATGTGATCGGCGATATATGGGAAGGGTTACAGTGTTGAGTAGAAATCCAGGCAGTGATGTGATAAAATACTTTGTGAGAGTATTTATGAAAGCTTGAAGATCTTCACAAAGACTATCAGATAAGCATTTGCAGGTCAGTGGGGTAAATATTACAGAAAACTAAAAATGGAGTCCTTGTTACGTAACGGCAGGAAGGTTAGCAACACAGTCCCCGCAATAAAATGGAATATAGGAAGGCTGCCAGTGAGAGAGACCACCCAGATGGGCTTTCTAACCTTAGGGGAGTTGCCTGGTTTATTTTTTGCCACTTATAGCTCAGTATGGGAGGGAAGAAAGAAGCAAAAGAAAAGGTTGTTAAAAAGAAATTGGAACTTACTGTTCTGATGATTTCCCACCTTTCTCACTGACGCACAGTGCTCGCAGTAGGAAATGACCCTGGATTAGGAATTATTCCAGGCCAGTTCCAGAAAACTGTCTGATGGGGAAGCTGGAAGTCCAACTGTAAATCTTTCATTAGAAGCTTGGATAGATCTAACATGTTGCGTTACAAAACCATTTCATCAAACATAGGTTTTCTGAAGTAAATAAGGACTGTGTTTGCCGGCAATCTCAGAAGAAGCCCGATACACAGAACTCTGTGGCTACAATAGAGCAAATTCCAGTAAAAAATCACATGATAGCCAAAAAGGAATCTAAGAGCATTACTGTCTATTCAGAGAAGCACCATCAGCTTGATCTGAAACAGTGAGAGACTTTACAAAATTAAAAATATGAACCTAAGCTCAGAACGTTACACCACTCCAAACAGTCTTCTTTCTGTTTCAAAGGAATTATGATTCAGAATATGGAAGAAGAGTCTAAAACGTTGAACCAAGAACCATGAGTATTTCTGAGCAATAGTAAGAGTAAATCCTAATCAAGAAACTTCCAGCATTTCTCTAGCTGGACTCGAAGATTCTTACGGACCAGTGATTTCCTTTTTACCCCACCCCCCACCCCTTTTAAACAATATGTATGTTTATGATTGTCCTGTGCTTGCTGCATATATGCACACTGGATATATGTGGTGTAGTTCATGAGTCCTGTGATTATGAAGAACTGTATTCTAGATGCTCTACTAAAAGACGTACCTGAAGAACTTTATGTGGTATGTTGTGGGTTTCAAGCTGATGTAAAAGTATGAAATCCCTTGTTCCTCTTCTTCCTCCACTCCCCTCCCACCTTCTCCTCTGTTTCTAAGCCATGAATGTACTCTGCATGAAGGAAAAATATAAGTAATTTATTGTCAGAAAGAAAACCTGTGCTCAATTTTTCGATGCTTCTCTACTGAAAAAGCAGACCCCTCCTCTGCCTTTGAGTATGATTATATTTAGTGACACTGTTAAGCAGAATGGGATGGAAGTGACAGTGTTTGGAGATGTTGTTATGGGTTTCTTCTAGCTTTGCTTTGTATCACTCCCCTTGGAGACACAGGTCACCATGTCTTGAGGACACTGAGCAGCTGTTAGGGTATAGATCTAACATGCCCCCTAAAAGTGTGTATTCACAGGTGGAGCTTTTTGAATCATGAGCGTGCTGTCCACTAGTGAGTTCATAGCTGAGTGTGCCGTTAGAAGTTGGAGGTGGGTCACTGGGGCATGGCCTTAAAGGGTCTATTTTGGTATCCAGTTCCTCTCTTGCCCTTCTGCCTCATGGATGCCAGCTTTCCTCTGGCATGCCCTACTACCATGCCACTTCCATCATGCCAGCTGTCCCTGGACAGAGCTTCCCCCCCAGCCGTGCGCCAAATTAAAGCTGTCCCTTAAGTTGTGGGTGTCCGATATTTTGTCCTGTTGACAGGAAAGCTAATATAGCAGGCCCCCCGAGATGGTTTATGTGATCCGGATGTAAGTCTTCTTGGTAAAAACTAGAAGGGAACTGAAACTTTCACGAGTTGTGTGAATAAGCCACCTTAGGGAACAGATTGCCAAGCCCCAGTGAAGTCTTCAGCTCACTGCAGCCCAAATGATGTCTGGACTGCAGTCATGAGAAATTTCAGGCCAGAAATATCCAGTTTAATTTCTGCTAGAATCCTAGCTTCTAGGAACTATGTGGGATAATAAGTGTTTAGTGATGTTATAAGTGGCCAAGTTTTGTAATAGTTTGTAGAGTAGACAACTAACAAGCAGGAATACTAGTAGATACCATTAATAAAAGACATGTTTGTAGAAAAACAATACTTACCTTAATTTTGAGGCAACTCAGATATGCCTTTTCTGTAATAGGTGTGATGTTTGCCGCTGTACATTCAGTTGGCCACAAGCTCTCTTTGTTGAGGCCTAAAGTGGAGGCCTCGGTCTGTCTGATTTCCACTCTGTTACAGTGAAACGGCTGTGGGGACAGATGTATTCTTTAATGTTTTAGTGTTTGCTTAACATATGTGCTTTTAAATATTTTCTCAGGTGCTTTTTAGTGACTGTCCCTTTGAACTGGTTCCACTTGTCTAAAAACAGTATTCAAACTGAGGATTGCAGTGCTGCTAAAAATAGAAGCCAGAAAAAAAAAGAGAAACCGGATTCCTTCCTAGATCTGAATGTATGCTACATGACAGGAGAAAATGCTAGGTGAATTGGTGGACACTTATCTTTGCTGTGTTTTCAAAAACTGCATACACAAGCCAGCTGTGATAGTGCATAGCTGGAATCCCAAAACTATGGGTGGCTAACACAGCAGAATCATAAGTTCAAGCAATTTAGAGAGACCGTGTCACAGAAAAAGGGGAGAAGGGCCGAGGGCGTAACTCAGTGCGAAGGCCATGAGTTTAATCCTTAGTACAAAAAAGAAAGTGCATATCCAGGAGTTATATTTTTTAACAAAAGACTGTCCAAAACATGTCTTTTTAAAAATTTTTCACTAACAAATAAACATTGTATATAAGTATGGTGTATATACATTGTGAAATGGGTATATCAGGCTAATTAAGGTATTATTTCTTGATTATATAGTGAAATACACCTTCACTTATAAAAGAGCTGAAATCCATTAAGTATATTCATATTTTTATGATCATAAAAATCATAGTTTTAAAACCTTACAATAATTTGACAGAGAAGCACTTGAAAATAATAAAATATTTAATTCTACAAATAATCACTCTTAAGTCTTCACCAATGAAATATTTTCCAGCTACTAGGATTTTTTGTCTGTAGTAAGAAGTACAAGCGAACAAGTGCAGCACCGAACCTTGACAAGTATTTATTGCTTTAGATCACATGTTCTTCATTAATAATGCTCTCTCCTTAAAGGGAAGTGTCTGATAGTGTCCTCTTTTTCCCTCCCAGGGAATTGCTCCAAAGCTGGAATTTTCTACAACTTCAGTGATTACTGAATGTCTGATAAGTTCAAGGAAGTGCCGTACTCAGGTTAAAATTATTTATTTCATGTATTTAGTAATTTGATTTATTTGTCCATATTTATAATCGTTTGGAAAGCTTTATCCCTTTATTTTGACTGCAGTTCTTACCAAACTTTTGGTCAGGCTTTAGTTTAACTAAAGCAGTTAGTTAACAAGGGTGTTTAACTGTGATTGTATCTTAATAACTGAAAAGTTAAATGTTGATATTTTTAGGTGGTGCCATGCTGTTAAAATTCTTTTTTTAATGGGAAGAAGCCTGCCAGAAAGATACTGGGATCAAGAAGTCCACAAACTGAACCAGAAGATTCTATACATCATGTAGAAGAAGTTAGAGGTTAATGCAAAAAAATCAGAGGATACCTTTTAGGAAATGTGACAGAACTTGTCAGACTAAGATATTGGTGTTTAGGGAGTGTGATTTCCTGAGTGTCTGATTGTTTAAGGGACTGTTGCTCAATTTCCTGAGGAACTATCAGATCCAAAGAAGCTTGGGCATTCCTGAATGCCTTCCACATTCGTGAAAGCACCCTTCACAAATAGAGAAACTTGAGTCTTTCTAGTCAGCTTTACTGAGTCACTTGCTGGTTTTGTGATGTTTACGATACCTTGTTTGTAAGTTATGTAACAATATCACTCATGGGTAGTTGCACTGTGATGAGGTAACAATGATCTATCTGTGATGAAGAGGTGGTAACATGTAAAACTCAGAGGACTTAAACAGGACACAGCTGGACCTGTCATGGAAGGAGTGGGATGTTAATTCACTTAATTACCAACTTTGAATTTGCTGGGGATAACTGTGAATTAAGAAAGATAATTTATAGAATTATTATTACATTGAGATAGTGTCTCCCTGTGTTGCCTAAACTGGTCTTGAGCTTATGGGCAGAGCTATCATTCTACCTTACCCTCTCAAATAGCTGGGACTACAGGTGGCCACCACCACACCTGACTTTAGCTATAGAATTATTAAGTGGACTATTCTTACTTTGTTTAGCAAGATAGCATAGCATTTTTGAGTTAAACTGTTGTTATTTATCTTTTAAATGCAAGCTGCAACACAGACATTAGAAATCTGACAATCTATGCTTGCCAAATGCAGAGACACTTTACTGGCTTGTTTTTGAGATGTGTACTGTGCACTGTACATTGTTAGAAATGTTTTTCGTGGACTCACAATTTTTTTCTCCATGCTAGAGTATGTCTAGTGATGAGTGAAAAGTCTTCTTTTTTGAATATTTTGTCTGAAACATAGCATCCACATAGACAAGTGCCTTCATTCTAAGTGTATACTGGAACAGCCTTTCTAAATGCAAAGCCACCCATCAGCACTTTCCTTGCACATATAATGTGATGTTTCTGTTGTGAACTCTTGGCAAGATTCTTTCTGTCATTTTGACTTGGAATTTCAGGTTTTTTTCATTTTGTCTTTATAAAGGTAAATGTGACAGGATAAGCTTTGGTGTTAGAAAATGTGCTTAGAGATTTAGCTCCAGTGGAGTGCTTGCCTAGTGCCTAGCATGCCTGATTTCGAGTCCTGGATTTAATCCTAGCACAAAAAGAAAGGAAGAGAAGGATGGCGAGAAGGAGAGAAGAAAGTAGAGAGAAGCAAGGGAAGAAGGAAGGAAGAAGAAAGGGTAGAGAAAGGAAAGGGGAGGGGAAAAAGGGAAAAGAAAAAAGAATGCAGAAAATATGCTTTAGAAACCTCTTGGTTCAAATTCCACATAAAGTTGCTATAAAAATTAAAGAATGTATGCATAAGTGGGATACAGCATAATTTTGTAACTTTTTTGAAGGTTATTTATAATTTTATTTTTAATTTTTATTTTGTATTAGTATGTGTTCACAGTACATAGCATGGTTAACATTTTAATTATATTTTTTTAACTAAGGGAAAACTTTTAAGTACACAGAAAACTACACTGCATTTAAAAAGCTTTTAACAAAGATCGGTACCTTCATTGGCTAACAATAAGTCTATTTTTAAAAATAAGATAAATGGAGATATAAAAGACAATAGTTGAAATTAAAGTAGAAAACACTATCTAGTAGACACAAAGGTATTCACTTTTTTGTTGTTGTTGGTATCACTTTATTTATTTTTTTAGCAGTACAATCAAAATTGAATTATAGACAAAGCTACAGGGAATTACCAATGGTTACTGCACCACACATTGATAACTTCAAAGTACATGCTCCTGAAATCATGTGTAGACATACAATCTTGATCTAACAATCATGAACTGTTCCTTACAATAAAGTGACACAGGTCAACAGTGGCACCATATTAGCCATCCTGCATATACATACATAGATGCATATTTGTCCCTTTCTTCCTTTTCTTTCTCCTCTCATCCCACTTGCTCCTTTCTTTTGAGCAGGTTCCCTTCATACCTCCTAATTTATATTCCCACCTTCATATTCCTACACCAGTGATACAATACATTGCCTGCACATGAACCTCTGATTTATTTCACTTATGAGTATGGTGTCCAATTGTGACCATTTGCCTACAAAAGCCCCAAATCTGTCTTTTTCTTAGTTAATCTTTTTACCTACCACAAAATACAGTTTTTATTAGTTAAATATTAATGATAATCATTAGTATATGTTTGTTGAACTGGTATATCATACAGGCTTTGCAGTGTAACAAATCTCACTAACTCATTGGATTACTTAGGTTTGGTATAATCAGAGGTAGAATGTAAGGAGCTTTAAGCATTGATGAAATGGATCCTTACAAGTTCCGCTGGGTCTGGTTACTAAAAATTTTTAAAGGACTTGAAAGGTTTACAGGCTGCTGTAACAAATATGGCAAGAGTAAAAGAAGCAAATTGAGAGAAAGGTTTTAATGAGCAAGAGATTTACTCAGTTACGGATGCAGTGGATCTGTATAGTGATAAAAAATCATTAGAACAAGGAAATTAATGCTGAGAAAGAGCAATCCTAATTGCAAAGTCTTGGAAAGATTCACTGCTTAATGTTTTAGTAAACTGCAAAGAAGTTGTATCCCACTAAAATTCCGTACTCCTACGAGTCAGTGTGATGTCATAGAGGTGGATACTGACCAAGGAATTTTCTCATTTGGGGATGCAATGGGTCTATATAATGATAAAAAAAAAATCATTAGAGCAAAGAAATTAATGCTGAGAAATAGCAATTCTAATTGCAAAGTCTAGGAAAGATTCATTGCTTAATGTTTTAGTAAATGGCAAAGATCTTTTATCCTACTAAAATTTCTTCTATGAGTCAGTGTGGTGTCACAGAGGTGTATATTGGTAGAGGAAGAAAACTGCATTACTTTTTGAAGTCATTGAAAACAGTGTGAAAAGGTCCAGTAGCATGTTAAGTGCTATAGAAGAAAGAAAAGAGAATAATCTGATGCTACTGCTGTGTAGGAAACTCATAGACTTATTTTTTTATTATAAAAATATATTTCTTTCCTTTGTATTTGCATTGTAAAACTTTTTTTTTTACTTTCTCCTTTCTATTCACATTTATATTTTATTTACTTAGATACTCTTAATAAATAGGAAAGGGATTGAGAAATTAGAGTGTTGATGGTTTCTAAAAATGATTAAAGCTAGGAAAACATTCAGTGATTCTCAATTATGCTTTTATTCTAACAGGAAAGTTTTATAATTCTGGGTAATACATGAAGAAATCTTATATTACTTGTGATCTAATCTATTAAGGCATTTATAAGGCAGAGCCTATTTGAATAAAGTCTTATCCTACTAACATATTGGAGCTATCAAAAGATTTTTTAACTTTTTCCAGTGGGTCTTCCTGTGTTGCTCAGGCTGATTTCAAACACCTGGTATCAAGTAATCCGCTTACCTTTCAGTCTGCTGAGTAGCTGCAACTACAGGGATGTGCCCCTTCTTCCAGCTCAATTTTATTTTTTAAATTTCAAAATGTAGACTGGCCAGGTGTGGTGGCACATCTCTAGTTCCAGCTGCTTGGGATGCTGAGGCAGAAGGATCGCTAGTTCAAGGCCAGCCAGCACAACTTAGTGAGAACCTTTCTAGGTTTTTGCAAACTGGAAATGTCCGTGAGACTGAGGGCTTAGCGATAAGGGAGTAAAAAGATTTAAGATGTGCCATATACATGTACCAGATACCCATAGTGACTAAATCATATATTGTAAAATGAACAAAAAATAACAGTAATTAACAATAATAATGAAAGTAGGGGAAAGGGACTAGAAAAGAATCAAGATGACTTATGTTCATGTACCTATGCTCTAAGATGAATGTAAACTTCATGTATTACAAACATATACTAATAAAATAAAATTTTTAAAAATGGCTTGGGATGTAGTTCAGTGGTCCTTATGTTTAACTCCAGTACCACAGGTTTAACCTGGTTTAAAAATTTATACCATTAACCAATTTTTCCAGAAGATAAAGTACCAGTTATTAAATTTCATAATGTGTCTTTTGTACATTGTTACCCTTCTAAAAATCTAGGACCAGAATTAAAATTGTGTGGTTACCTATCATTGAATTATAAAGTCACAGCTTGAAAAGGATTAGAAAATCCTATTCACCTCATATAACCCAAATAATATACTTCATTAAAATAGGTATAAAGCTCTTTAGATTTTTGTTGTATGAGTTATATATGATTTTCACATAATACATGGAACCTATTTTTATAGTTTCTCCATAAATCTTTCATAATCAACTAATTAAACATGTACACTTTTAACATTATTAAACATGATTCTCTTAAATTTTATAGCCAATTATTTGAATATTTAAATATAAATAACCAAAATGACATTTTAAGATTTTTTTTTTGTACTGGTAAAACTTTAGAAAATATCTCCTCCTACTAAATTAATTATTTTTTTTTATGTTTAGGATAAATTTACCTACCATTCAGCTCCAGTTGAAAAGTCACATGGCAGATCACAAAACAGAACATCAAGATCACAAAAGAAAAAATCCAAGTCACCCGAGAGAAGTAAATTTTGCATAAATGCAAAAAACTACGAACAGCCTACAATTTCTTCAAAATCACATTCTCCATCTCCCTACACAAAAAGACGCATGTGTGAACTATCTGAAGATACAAGGCGGCGGCTGGCCCATTTAAATTTAGGACCCTATGAATTCAAAAAAGAAACAGATAAACCGCCATTTGTAATTAGACATGTATGTATTCTCTTAAACACTTGCATTTGAAACTGATCACATCTATTTTGCCACTGAAATATTATTCTGAAATGTCATTTAATTTCTGGCTTATATTATTAATTTTACTTCCTGAACTTTTTTTCTAGTAATTTCTGTAGATGTAAGTAAATTTTCCAACCTTAAGTGGAAAATTTACTTAAACTGAAAGAATTTTCTTTTTTCATTCTTTAAACCTGGTTGAGATCAAGCTCCATTATAAAAGCCACATTAAATCCTCAGTGTACCCATTTTGTTTTCTTCTTGTACAGTGGACAGCATAATAATTCTACAAATTAAAAAAAAAAAAAAAAAAAAAAAAAAAAATAATTCTACAAATTCACTTTGGTTGTAGTTGACGTTAACACTAACAGAATGGCAGAATAGGATCCTAGAAGAAGACCAAATATTCTTTATGAAAGGGAAGACCCTCGCTTACTCTGAAAGGACAAAGTTTCCTTTGAAATTATGTCTCTTTATAAAGCTTTATATAAAGAATTTTTAGGGGCTGGGGATATAGCTCAGTGGAATAAGCGCCTGCCTAGCAAGCACAGGGTCCTGAGTTCAATCCCCAGTACCGCCAAAAAAAAAAAAAAAAGAATTTTTAAAGGAAACCATTATTTGATGGTGATGTAGGGAGAGCCCTTTCGAAGTGAAGATCATTGACTTCAGGGCAGCATGATTCTAATCTTCCTGTACAGAAACCTGCTTTTGATATGGTTGAAGTTTGAAGTCTTGTATCCCTTCTCATACTCAAATAGAATTTGAATTTGGCTAAAATTTAAGGATCTGTGATCAAAATATTTTTTAAAAAGAGTTTTCAGAATCTTTATAGTTTTCTAAGGTTTTGAATTTTTACCTTAAAAGATCTCTTTACCAAAAGCTTTCAAAATAATGAAAATATTTAATGTATAATACATTAATATATATAATTCTAAACCTCAAGAATGTAAGTACTTAGAGAAGCAAAATATTTTTGATGTGTATAAAATTATTGACTATAATGGCTCTATTTTTTCTTAAATTCTAAAATGAATTAATCTAACATGAATATATCTTTTTGGTGTGTAAAATTGTAAACATTTTGAACATACACTGCCTCAGAGTTTAGATTTTTCTTTGTGATGCAAAGAAAATTAATCAAAATTGTTTCAAAAAATATTAAATATAATTTAAACATTTAAGAAAATCTTTGTATTTTGACTATGAAGCCTTTATTCTTTTAAACTAAAATAATTATTAAAAAATTGATAGTGCAATGGGTATATTTGTGATAATATTTTAGTGATATTCTTATGGTTACATTTGTTTTATTTCTGTTGAATTTGATTACTAATTCTGGTCACTAATTCTGGTTACTTGAACAGTATTCAGATAATGTTTTCCTTGCATATTAGAAAGACTTTAATTTTATATCCACCCACAATTACAAATTAAATGCAAAAGAAAGGGTGCTTACTTGGATATGGAAGTAAGCAGAAAAGATTAACATGGCCCCTGCGCAAGCATGACATAAATTCTTGAAGTGTTCCATATTTTTACAGATTTACCAACTTTTGGAATTCTCAAAAAGATGTCAGACAGAAATACCTGGCAGTTTAAAAATGTATAGAATTTATAAATTGCAGAAACAACTGATGTGAAGATAGTACATCTGGTACTGAGAACAAAACAGTGAATTAATACAAAGAGCTCAAAGAAGCCAAAAAACAAGATTAGAGAAAATAAGATTATCCATGATAGTAAATAATCATTACTATCATTAGCCATGATAGTACATACCAACACATTTCAGTAATATCTATGTTAACAGCCTAACCTCTTCAATTGAAAGATGCAGATTGGCAAACTGGCTCAAAAAAACAGAATCCAGCAGTCTTACCTTCAAGAAACTCATCTAATCCTAGAAGGTGTATGTTATGGTTTATGTCTAGATATTCCTCCAAAGCCTTATGCAGGCTTTTTAGAGGTGGCTAGATCTAGAGCTTGTGATTGATTCATGGTCCAATGCTGGTATTAGGGTGTGGGTGCTACACCCACCCTAGAGTGGGTTGCCTGTATAAAATATAAGGAAAAGAGAGAGGCTTGTTCCCCCTCTCTGCTTGTTGCTTTTGCTATCTTCTGCTGCCATAAACTGTTGCCCCTCTGCCATATGTCACCCTGCCTTGGAGCCAGCTAATTATAGACTAAAATCCTCCTCAAACTATGAGCTAAATAAACCTTTCCAGCTTTAACTTTGAGTGTCAGGTATTTTGTCTCAGCAATGAGAGAAAAATAAGGCAATATACATAGACTAAATATTAAAGGATGAAAAATAGCATTGTATGCAACAGGACTCCGAAAACAGGACTCACATCAATTGCAGAGGGAGCAGCTCTAATAATCAGACATGGTAATCCTCAAGCTGAAACTGATTAGAAGAGACAAAGAAAATCACTACTTACTAGTTAAGGGAACAAGAGGAAATAACATTGACAAAATATATGCAACCAATATGGATCATATATCTTTATAAAACAAAACTACTGAAATTGAAAGATCAAATAAGTGCTAACACAATTTTAGTAGGGAATTTTAACTTCTCACTTTTGCAAGAAGTAGATCAACTAAACTAAAAACCAACAGAAATATCGGAACTGAACCACACCCTTGAACATATGCCTTTAATAGATATAAACAGATGATTCCACCCTTCTACAACAGAATATATATCCTTTTCAATGGACCATGGTACTTTTTCCAAAATAGATCACATACCAGTCCGCAAAACCAGCTTAAGTAAATGTAAAATAATTGAAATTATCCCATGCATAATATCAGACCTTGTACAATGAAAGTAGAAATCCACAACAGAAGAAATTTTGAAAAAAGGTGAAAGTTCC
This sequence comes from Dinomys branickii, assembly GCA_004027595.1. Taxonomy (NCBI): domain Eukaryota; kingdom Metazoa; phylum Chordata; class Mammalia; order Rodentia; family Dinomyidae; genus Dinomys; species Dinomys branickii. Next base: position 20,718 of record PVLD010007346.1, on the reverse strand, counting down.
TGGAAAATTAACAACATACTCCTAAAAAACCAATGAGTCACAGAAAAAATCAAAGAAGACATTTAAAGATTTCTGAAAGTTAATGAAAATGACAGTACAACTCATCAAAACCCCTGGAACACTATGAAAGCACTTCTAAAGAGAAAATTCATCTCAATCAGTGGTCACATTAGGAAACCAGCAAGCCCGAATATAGCAATACTGTACCTCCATTTACAAATGTAAGTCTTTCCACAATTCTGGTTGCAAACTGAATTGGATGAGAACTCAGTCAAATTTCCCCCTAAGGTCAACACTGGACCTAACCATTGACTTTGATTTAGTTTTCATCCAATTTGGTTTGCAACCATAATCTTGGAAAGAATTAAATTTGGGAACCAAGGTACCACTGTAAATAACCTTATGAGAAATTTTAAGACACTTGAAAAACAGAAAACCAGCCCCAAACTGAAATTAAGGACATTATGAAGATGAAATCAATGAAGTTAAAACAAAGAAGAACAGTAAAAAAAAAAAAAAAAATCAGTGAATTGAAAGGCTGGCTCCTTGAAAGAATAAATAAAATAGATAAGCACTTAGCCTGACTTACCAAAAGAAAGAGAAAAAGGACTGACATCAATGTAATTAGAAATGAAAAAAGATGAAATTACAACAGACACTGTCAAAATCCAGAAGATAGTAACTACTTCAGCACACATGACATTTTTTTCAAAATTCTTTCCAAAAACTACAAGAAATTAGCAAATTTTGAAGAAATGGACAGATTCCTAGACACATGCAAACTACCAAATCTAACCCAAGAAGACATAAATGCGCTTAATAATCAGTGAAATTGACACAGTAATAAAGAATCTACCAAGTAAGAAAAGCCCAATGGATTCACTGCTGAATTCTACAAAGTCTAAGGGTGTTATATCACCAACACTCCTCAAACTCATGAAAGAAACTGAAAGGGGCGGGGCGCTTCCAAATTCATGTGTGGAGTCCAATATCGTCCTGATGCCAAAAATGGATAAAGACTCAACTAAAAAAAAGAAAACTCCAGGTCAGCCTCCTTAATGAACAACAAGATATTAGCAAATACAATGCAGTACACTGTCAAGGTAATACATCATAATCAAGTAATTTCTTCCCAGAGATTTAACGATGGGGATGGTTCAACTTATGTAAGTCAGTAGAACAGAACCTCAGTTCACAAAAACCAAGTTAAAGTCAATGGTTAAGCTCAATGTTGACCTTATGTGAAAAACTGATTTGATTTCCATCCAGAATTGTGGAGAGAATTCAGTTTGTGAACTGAGGTAACACTATAATCTAATACATCACATAAATAAGAACAAAGTAAAAAAAGCCTGTATGATCATATATCAATAGGTACAGAAAAGACTTTTGACAAATCCATCCCTCCTCCATGATAAAACCCTGAAGAAAACAGGTATAATGAAAGGAGAAAAACATGCTAAAAAGCTCTTCATGACAATCCAATAGCAAGCATCATACTAAGTGGAGAAAAACCAAAAGCATTTCTCCTAAAATCAGGAAAAAGACAAGGATGTCCACTGTCATCTCTTCTATTGAACTTCATACTTGAAACAGCTAGAGCAATAGGCAAGAAAAAAAAATAAAAGGGATACATAAAGGAAGAACTCAAATTATCATTATTTAAGGATGACAAGATACTTTATGTAGAAGACCCAAAGAACCCCACCAAAACATTCATAGAATTAATAACCAACTTCAGCAATGTAGCAGGATACAAGATCAACACACAGAAATCATTAGCATTTTGTGTATACCAATAGGAATTGGATGAGAAGGAAATTATGAAAATAATACTACTCACAGTAGCTTCAAGAAAAGTGAATTTTACTAAGGAAGTAACAAGGAAGTACAGACAAAACTGTAACAGTCTAGAAGAGGAGACTGAAGAGGACATCAAAAAATGGAAAGATGTTCCCTGCTTCTGGATAGGCAGAATGAGTATTGTCAAAATAGTCATTCTCCCAAAACTGTTATACAGATTGAATGCAATCCCAATCAAAATAGCAATAGCATACTTTACAGATCTAGAGAAAACAATCCTGGAATTGATATGGAACTAGAAGAGACCCAGAATAGCAAAAGCAATTTTGGGCAACAAGAGCAAAGCAGGAGGCCTTGCAGTGCCTGACTAGAAGCTATACTACAAAGCAATCCATAGTGATAAAGATGGCATGGTACTGAAACACAAACAGACACGTAGACCAATGGAACAGAATTAAAGATACAGAAACTTCAACGGACACATTCAGCTGTCTGAGCTTTGACAAAGAGGCCAAAAACATGTTGCAGGAAGGATAGTTTATTCAACAAATGGTGCTGGGAAAAATGGTTATCTCTTTGCACAAGATTGAAAATTGGACCTCTATCTCACTATATGCTAAATTAAAATCAATGTGTGTCAAGGCCAAACATGAAAACAAACATTAAACCTATTGGAAGATAAAATGGGTAATACACTTGGAGACATAGGTGTGGAAAAGGATTTTCTAAATAGCACCTCAGCTGCACAAGAAACAGCAGGAAGAATCAATAAATCACCAGTCTACTTTCTGTCTCTGTGAATTTGCCTATTCTACCATTTCACATAAACTGAATCCTACCATGTAGCTTTCTAAAAAATCTTAGCATGATGCTTTTGGGGTTCACCCCATGTTGTACTTGTTAGTACTTGATTCTAATCTATGCCTGAGTAATATCCCACTGTGGTTGTGTGGAGATGTGTACATTTTATTTATCCATTTATCTGTTGATGGACATTTAATTATTGTAAATAGTGGTTCTGTGAATAATGTTTGTATAAATTTTCAATGATTGCTGTTTTCAGTAATTGCTCTTTTTGTGTAAATATCTAGGAATAGATTTGCTCTCATATGGTAATTCTGTGTTTAACTTGTTGAGGAAGAACATGTCTGGTTTGAATTCAAACTGTGTATGCTAAGGCAATCAGTAGCAGATGGATAGATTTGTTTTGAAAATAAGGCAGAATGGTCTTTAAAACTTTGTAATGGCAAAACAGATTAGGAAGTAAGGTAGTAAACATTTTAACTATTATCTATGCATTTTATTTTATTTTATTTTTTGGTACTGGGAATCGAACTCATGACCTCAGGCTTGCTAGGCAAGTGCTTATACCTCTGAGCTATATCTCTGGCCTCTATGCATTTTAAAGTAGGCATAAATATATAGTTAATTTTTGGCAAGATACCTGTAATCCCAGCACTCTGGGAAGTTGAGGCAGGAAGATATCAAATTCTAATCCAGCCTTGGCAATTTAGCAATCCAATCTCAAAATAAAAAATGAAAAAGTCTGGAGCTCTAACTCACAGCAAAGACCCTGGGTTCAATTCCCAATACCATAAATAAATAAATAAATAAATTAATTAATTAATTAAATAAAATAATTCTGGAACTTAATTTCAATTTTGTTTGAAAATAAGTAGGAAAACATTTAACTAAACTCTGATTTTGGAACATAGCTGCTGTGTAGAGGCTTTATCACATTAACCTGTTTCATGGTATATGTGCCTGAATTAGTTTCCCAGTATCACAAGTTTGAAAGACTCTGACCACTTAGGCTCTTTTTTACATTAAATATCCTGCTTCTTCTAGGTTGATCCCCCAAGTCCCAGGGCTGACACTGTATTTGGACCATCTGGCAGAGACTGTGAAAGAGACGGGTGGTCCAAGATGCAGAACGGTAAGCTTGGCATTGTCTTTCTTCACTAGGTAGTTGCCTAGACTACAGTTGTCTTTTAACTTGGCATCAATTAATAAAAACAGAATCTTTGCTGAACTATTTGATACCATGATAACTTTTTTTTTACAATGCCCGGAATACCCTAGAATGTATATGTTGCCTCTTAACCATATACTTATTTGAGGTTCTGAATATTTTTTAGCATGCTAAGATTGTGATACTTTTCAGAAAAAATAACTTGACTAATATTGTTCTCAAAGTTGTCTAAGTTTATTTGTCTAGGAAATCCCCTTTCTCACCAAATTATGCGTTAGTTCGTAAAAGGGATTTGGGGAAACATCATGGGAAAGAACTCAGTTGGTTGGAGCAGGGCTCCCCAGCCCCAGGACCAAGGACCAGACTCTGTCTCACCTTGGTGGGTGCCCAGCGGAGCTCATCTGCATATACAGCCACGCGCATTGCTTACGTCACCATGTGAGCTCTGGCTGCTGTCAGATCAGTAGTGGCATAAGATTCTCATGGGGCTTCAAAGCAGAATGATAGGAATTAACAGTGGTTGAAGCCCTGTGTCATTTTTATTGTTTTTGCTTTGTTTTGTTTTTGTCTAAGTTGTTGTTATTTTGTTACTTTTTAAAAATTCTCTTTAAAATTAAAAAAAAAAGATTCTCATAGGGGCATGAACCATACCATAAACTTTCAGCCTACATGATCTAAGTTGTTTTCTCCTTTGAATCATCCCGTACTCTCTACCATATACCCTGCTCCCTACAGAAAAAACTGTCTTTCACAAAACCAGCCTGGCTTGGGACATCTATTTGGGTATATTTGGATACTATTTGAACACTTGCTCTGTCATTTATCTATAACCTTGGCATTCTTGAAAAGGAAATCTTAATTACTTTGATAATTATTTTATTAAACCATGATGATAACAAAGGAACTATTACCATGTAAAATGACTTAGCACATAAGTGCTTAGTAAATATCAGCTGTTAATATAATTACAATCATTACTATATGGCTTAAAAGATAATGTTCTTTACATATAATTTATTTTAAAAATTCTATCTTTAGTCCCAGTCCTTATGGTTAGATACCATTCTTTTTAAGTTCTATAAAGGTGATTTTTATCAAACAGCTTAAATAGTAAAGGACAGTTGAACATTAATATTTACAGACTGCGCCAAGACAGCAAATACTTACTAGCAGCTTTTAGAGTTAATGTTGTACAGACTGAGAAAATCAGAGATGAAGAAAAGTAAGAGGGAGTGAAAGAAAAATAGGATCACTACCTGTAGTGAGCTCTGTTTCTACAGTTGATAATCTTTAAATGAAGAAATGGAACATTTTTTTTCTGAGAGCATGCAGCATTTGTGCTCGTTTATTTTGCTTTTCAGGACTAATAGAGATAAATGTGGCAATCAATAAGTATTTTAAAGCCACAATAGCAAATTATATAAAATTAGAAACAGATGTTACACTATTTCCTCTATTAGAAGAAATTTATGGATATAGAAAATGAGCTTTATGTACAAGCCAGTGGAAAGTAACTTCCATATAGACATTTCCTTGGAAGATTTTTTTTTTTAAACACTTAAGCATTTGATTTCTCTTGAGTATTAAGTATTCCACAGCAGAACTGTTACAGTTTCTAATAACTTCTAACTGGAAGTCTGATCAGAAAGGTCACTGGGTTGCTTTTTCTTTCCTTTTAGCTTTTTATTTTGGCGTCATTTCACACTTACAGAAAATTAGATGGTAATATAAAGCATTCTCCATATACCTTTCATTGGGGATCCACGAACAGTAATACTCACTTTCTTTTCCTTCCTTCCTTCCTTCTTCCCTCTCTGCCTCCCTCCCTCCCTTTTGGTTATTAGCTCTCCTACCAATGCATATGTCTATGTATAAACTTTTCTGGGAAGGATGTTATTTCATATTAAATCTGTATGTTGAAGCCCTAAAACCCAATGTCATATTATTTAGAGACCTCAGGCTTTCAGAAACTGATTATGTTTAGATGAAATCATGACTGGAGTCCTTGTGATGGGAGAATGTCCATGTAACAAAAGGATTCAGCTAGAAGGCAGCCGTCTGCAAACTAGGAAAAAAGATTTCTCCAGAACCCAACCATACTAACACAGATTTCCAAATTGCAGCTTCCTGAGCTGTGAGAAATAAATTTCTACTGTTCAGAGCCACCAAGTCTATGATGTTTTATTATGATGGTCTAAGCAAACTAATACAGATACTACCTTTTGTGTTATAACATAACTACCAGAAGTAGTGTTATGGTTGATACATTGTGTCAACTTGGGGAGTCTAGAGGTTTGGCTGGGTGATTCAGCAGGAAGCCAGGGTGCGTGCTTTGTATACATCCTGAGGCTGTGGAAGAGGAGGGTGTGGAGATTGTGTGAGAGCTACACGCCCCCTGGGTAGGGGTAGCCTGTTTATAATGGAAGGGAAGAGAAGAGGCTGCTTGCAGCCATTCCTCCCTTTTGCTCTTGTGGGTTTTTGCTGTGCTTTGCTGCCATGAATAGTTTGTCCTCTGCCATGTGCCACTCTGCCTCAGAACCAGCCAAGTATGGACTGAAAGCTCTGCAAATTGTAAGCTAAATAAACCTTTCCTTCCTTCATTTTGGGCATTGGGTATTTTGTCTCAGCAACGAGAAAAAAGTAACCCAGAGAGGTAGTCAAATTGATGTGCTATAATCATATTAATCTATAGACCTAAATCAGCTTTTTCCAGTTGTTCTATGTCTTTGTATCAAAGGAAATACCGTGGCAGTATTCAACTGTCATTTCTTTTTACTTTTTTTAATATGGATCAATTTCTTAAAGTTTGTTCCTTTTTTAATGGCAGTTTTAATTTTAAATAGTACAGGCCAATTTTGTACTTGGCCCCCTAATTTGTTTTTTAAAATTTTTTTTCCTCATGCTTAGATTTAGATTATTCATTTTCCCCCAGAATAAAACAGAAGTGATGTATTATTCTCAGTGCAAGTTAGAAGGTATATGGTCTTGCTTTGTTACTGGTAATGTAAAGTTTGCTCCCTTGATTAAAGTGATTTGGTTACATTTCTCCAGCATTAAAGTGCTATTTCTTTTATTTGTATTTATGGGAAGGTACTTGTGAGATGGATAAAGTCCTATTACACTTTAATTTTGACCTCTTTAATATATATGAATGATAGTGACCTGAAACAATTTATTACTCTGAGGCTTGCCAATTACTAAGCTTTTAAAACTCCATTACTCTATACATTTATTAGTTTGCTTTGTACTGTAAAGAATTTTCCTTCTCTTCTTTTAATGTCTCAATTCTTTTCACTATTTAGGGTAACAGTTGGATAAATGCCAAATAGTTTTTGGTTCAAATTTTTATTGCTATTTACATATGTGGTAGAGTCTCTACTTTCAAGGTAGAGTCTCTTACACATAGTGAATTTTCATTTGTGATTTTACATTAATAGATATTCTTCTTGAACATTTCTTGCCAAATTATATTGCCTAATAATTTATAAGTTGTCAGATGACATTTTCACCAATATTGACCCATGTAGTCTTTATAAGAATTTTGTGTCAATAGGATTAATTTTTAATTAAGAAAAATGACAAAGGCTTAGCAAGGTTAAGCGACATAATGGCGAGCTGCAAAATGACCATGCTAGGTCTTCTAGCCCGAAGTTCGTGCTTTTTCCACCAGGCTTCTAATATTTTATTTTTGCTAAAGTACATTGTGTCTATTTGGAATTGCCATGGCACTTAATTCTAGTTATAATTTGTGCAGTTCTTTTGAAGAAACTCAGTATCTCTTGTAATTTGAGAGTTAGGAAGCTTTATCTAGTCTTTTTTTTTTTTGTATTTGAAGAGGAAATCAATGGTATCATCTTGACCTTTTTTACTTATTTAGCAATTGAAGAAAGATGTGAGACTTTGACTCCTCTCTTTGAGAAAATACTCATTTTCTTCATGTGAAGATTCTTTTTTGATTTTCATTTGCATATAAGATTGCAGTTTTTTACAAGCTTGCATTGATTCCTTTGTTTGATAGTTGCATTTGTTAAATAAAATTAGAAATAACATTTGAAATTCTACTGTCATATTTTGAATAAATAATGCTCAATGGTAATATTTTCATGCCATCTGAATAAAATACCATGTAATCTTTATATACATACTTATTAGCAAAACATTTCATTTGTCCCAGTTGAAGATAGGTTTTTAAGTGGGTCCCTCTTTGGATTTCTGGCAGAGAAGTACCAGCTAAATACATCATTCCTAGGCTTGCCGCTTTATTTGGTTTATTTATTTTTTATTCAACATTTTAACAGCTGTATTTAAGTATATTTTGCATACTACAAAATTTTCCTTTTAAAATGTACAATTAAATGATTTTTAGCAAATCTGAATGGTTAAATCACCAGATCCAGTTTTAGAACATTTCCATCATCCCAAGATCTTCTGTACACTTGTTTCCAGTCAACTGCATCCCCTCGCTCAGCCCCTGGCTTGTTTTCTCCTTTTTGCTATTATAAGAACGCTATTGTGAACATTTGTGTGGTAGTCTTTGCAGTCACAGGTATATTTGCTTTCTCTTGAACAGATACCTAGGCGCAGAATCCACTCTTGCGGTGAATTTATGTTTAACTTTTAAAGAAACTGCCTACTACTTTCCAAAGTGACTGAACCATTTTACATTCCCACCAGCACTGTGTGACTGTTCAGGGTCACCATGTACTTGACTTTTTTTTATTATTTCTGTTCAAATCATCCTAGTAGTGGATTTGTAGTGTATAGCTGTATCTTATTTGAACTTGCATTTTTCCTAACAACTAATGGCATTGAATGTATATTCATGTACTTAGTAAGCACTTCTGTGTTTTCTTTGGGGCTTACTACTCTTCTAGTCCATGGAAATAGGGTCCCGGCTTTGTGGTAGCCTTTAGATCAACGTGTTGGCAAGGTGGGTTCTATTTTGAGGTTTCTTCTTTTGGTTTGTAGGTGTCCACCATGTTGCATTGTATTCACATGACCTCTTCTTGTGAAGGCTTTGACTCATCACGAGGGCCCACTTTTATGACTTCTTTACCCTATCTTCAAATGTTATTAAATATAAATCTTGGAGTGGAGACTCCAGTATTTAGTCCGTAACATCTATTTCATGAGATTTTTAGAGAATGAAATAATAGCTAACATTTATTGGATATTTTTTTTTTGCTAGGGGCTATTCTAAGTAAGTTCCTTATATTGCATTGATTAATTACAGCATCATCATGAAGTTTAGGGATTATTATTTCCGTTTGATGGATAAGGACCCCTGAGGTATAAAGTTGCCCAAAATCAGACACACAAGATCTGGTTAGTTCTTAAACCTTTTCTTAAATGAGGCCCATTTATTATGCCCCGCTCAAGTTCTGCCATCTTTATAACCCTCTTCTGATTGCCTTCAACTCTGAGGGATTGCACTCTAATATCTCTTTTTATGTAATTAATTGTACCATTCTGACTTTATCCTGCTGTTATTCAGCTTCATATAACTTAACCAAAATAGACTGTAACTACTTCATGGCCATGGGACATGACTGGTATTTCCATTATCTCCTGCATTTCAATTTAGTTGGTTCCTCATTGTTGGTGAGAGTAATGAAATGTAAACATTGGGAGACCTCAGATAAAAGTAATAGCTTAATTTGTGAAAATAAAATAAAATTATAAACATGTTCAAGTTGAGCTACATTTATAAGTAGTTTGTAAAATGCAGAAGATATACCAGACCTTTAACACACTGAAGTTTTTAATATAAGACTAGCTTCTCGAGAATTTATGCCACTTCCGGAACTCTTATCTTAATCTTCAAAGTTAGCATTTTTGGAAAATTAGGCTATGTTCTCATTATTCTTTTATTTCTTCAGCTACATTAATGCCTTTGGTTTTAGTTAAGTTTATACATTGGATTTGTCAAGAAGATACGGACTGGACTGAAGTTATTTTATTTTTAATCTTGAAAAGCAATAGAAGTAAATTGACTCTTACCAACATGAAATAGAGAATTTGGCTTGTATGAAAACACTGATATTGCAGCTCACTTTTAGGATGACTCAGGACATCTAGAAAACAAACATCTTGGGCATTAAAAAACTAGAATTCTTTACTGGATACTGACTCTCCTAGGTCTTTGTCAATATAATTATTTTTTTCTGGATAAGACTGGGAAAGTACAATATAGAATCTTACACTGTTTTGACCAGGATGTACAAATGAAGAAGGAAAATTATAAATTATGATTCTATATAACTATATAAAGATTATAATACTTAAAAATTGCTCCTTAAAAGTTGATTACTTAATAAAACCACAAATCTGCATGTACTCATAGTGATTCTCATTTTAAGGAGATACTTACAATTACATTTAAAATCCACTATGTGACAAATATTGTGCCAGAGCCTTTTGCAAGTCACATAATTTAGGTGCTCACTTTGAGGTAGGATAAGCATCATTTTCATATTCTTAAAATGAGGGGTGAAACACAAATTAGTTGTATAACAACTTGAAAAATATATCTAGGGACACAATTGGAAATTGGACATTTTTGAGTTAGAATTTTCTATTGGTGATGTTAATTGATGTGTTAGCAATAACAGCTACCATTTATTTTAGTGCCTTTAGTTTCATTTTAGTTTTATAATAGTCAACATTTTCTTAATTTGTCTAACATGACCTTTAAAACTACATTATGAAAGAGGTGCATCAGACAGATTAAGAATCTTGACATACAAGTTAAGTTTTAAGGTCATATAGTCAGTAGGAGGGATTCAAACATGCACTGCAGATCTGTTTGTCAACAGTGTCTGTTCACTATATTATGCTACCATCATCTGAAGCTCATGTTCAGAATTCTAGCATGAATGCTAAGAATAAAAGCACATGTTTCACAATATCTATTAAAGCTACAGATTCAAATATTATTTCATCAGAGACTAATTTATCAGCAAAAACTTACCCAAGTTGGTTTCTCAAGTAAAAATTATTACTGACTCTATTAAGATATCTCCTACTTTAGTCAATATAGCATTTGTGAAATCATTTCATTACTGGAGAATCAGTACCAATTGTAACTTGTTGGCTGATCGTTTTTGTTTATGTAACATTGCCAAAGGGTTTTAAAATCTTTTTAAAGTCTGCTATGTGAATTATAATTATAGGAACGATGACAGTAGGAAAATCATAGGTGAAGCCAAATTTTCTCCCTTTTTATATGACATTTATGCTGTAATTCTTTTGTACATTCTTTTTCAGATCATTCTCATCTTGGCTGCTACCGACCTAAGGATTATAAGGTATGTAGAACAAATTAGAGAATGATAATTTTTCTAGATTTCAAGCAACAACATAAGAATCACCTAGTAAAAAAGCACAAAGCAATAATTGTCCCATCATGGAATACCACTGTTTTGGCATCTATACCAAGTGGCACAGTATGCCTGAAGGTCTTCCAAATATTTTGTGGCTTTTGATTATTAATTTGGATTTAGTAATTATTTATTATGTGAGTATGTGAGAGAAAGAAATTGGTTGTTATTTCTAGTAATACCTTACAAAATAGTATCTCCAAATTGCAGTTATTCACACTGTATTCCCTAACTTTTACAGTATCTGCATTCATTTAGACTATTAGCTTAAATTTGCTTTCTTTTTATTTATCTCACTGTAACAAAATAAAAATCAGTATAATTTGCTTTACTATCAGTATAAAATGCTTTATTTGGATGATAGTCTTAAAAATGCATTACTGAAATCTGGCTGGATCCTGGCTTTTCCTGGCAGGCACACTCTCTATTTCTTACGTGAAACAAATAATGGTAGGTGTAAGAGACATACTGATAGGTAACTGAGGACTTCTGATGCATGGAGAGTTGAAAGATAATGCAGGCTTGTGAAATGTTAGTATATGTCCATGAGTCATGTGAAATAATCTTGTGTATCATCTAAAATCACTTGGTTAACCATATTAAATTATCTAATTGTGGCACTCAAAGGCCATGTCCTGCATTGTGAGAAATACTTCCTCATTATGTTTTTTTTTCTCTAAGTGAAAACTTCATACTAATAAGTGTCACTATACTTAAGAATACAAAACAATACAAAAACATAGCTTTCCTTTTAATACCTGTGCTTATTTACGTGAAAATTTCACTTGTCCTTATTGGTACTGAACAGGTATAACTTTGCTATGCTGTAGCTGTGATGGAAGAAATCTGGAACAGTTAATGAGTCAGGAAACTGTGTGATGAGGGCCCAAATCTACCATTGTCCAAATTATCGAGGTAGAACTTTTCTAACAATTCATTTCAGGCCTACTAAAGTGAAATTGCTGAGAAAGGAGGCTGCAATTTTGTCACAAGTCTCTGTGATTCTTGCGCAGCTCTTTTCTACTTAGCGAAGGATTTACATTTGAGTAACATGACCTAGAGTGTGAATGCAGCACAAATAAAAAAGGCTATTCCTGTGTGATGTTTGTGTAGCATTATGCCTTGTTTAAAGCTATCCCGACAGGAGTATGGGCCTGACATAAGTCACCACGTCCAGACTCACCTGTTGTATAGAATTTATTCAGTCATAATATATGCAGAACTGCACTGATGTGTGTGAGAGTGGTGTGTCTCTGTGGGCACACCAACAGAAAAATAAAAGAAGTGTTCAGTGACCTGCATGGAACCCAGGGAGATAAACCTATTTTCTTCAGCTAGTACACTGCAATTTATAATTACATATATGTATGTATGTGTGTGTGTGTGTGTGTGTGTGTATGTATATATAATTTATTTATACCTTTTTTTAAAGTTTTCCTTTCTTTACTAACCTGTCAGCTCTAGAACAGCAAGGACTTTATTGATCCTCCTGGTAATTGCTATCACCTTCATATATAGCATGTTCTTAGTATATGTACATTATATAAGTGGATTGTTAAGAAAACAGAAGTAAACCAAATATAAAGAGAAATGGATAAAGTTTATAGGACATCAATATTTTTCCTAAGGTAACTGTAATCCACATGATAGTTGGTTCATCCAAAGACAAGTAAAATTACCTTTTTTCCAAATGTACTTTGCCAAGAACTGTGCTTCAGTTCATCTTTAATTCCCTTCTACTTCCACCCATTGATTCTTTACCTTTAAGTCTTCCCTTAGAAGGCAGTACTTAGTGGGTAAGATCACATATTGTTTTTGTATACAAAAGGTAGATTTTCATGGCAATGTATCTTCAGCACTGAAAGAATAAAGGATTATTTCCCTACAGACACATGGTAGTTGGTTAATAAATACTCAGGTAGGAATCATATAAGGCTCTTTTGAGCCATGAATTTGGGAGTGCTTACTGAAAATTTCATGGAAAAGTGAGTCTTTTACGTAGTTCTTTGGAGAAACACAAGACAAGCGAGACAGAATTGTCTTCAAAAGGAAAACAACATGAAAGCTTGTAATTTAGAGTGAGTGAGTGTCTTAGGAGGAAAGAGAAGCTGCTGTGCTCATCTGGGTTGGAAGGAGGGGCTACACCAGAGGGTAACAGCTCTCTAGCACGCTTACTTTCTACTTCACTGCTTTTCCTTTTTAATACTTCTAGTTTTTCAGTTTGTATCTGTTCTTTTAGCAAAACTCAACACACTTTATCCCAGACACATAATAAGCAGTTATTCTCATAGTTTTCATCTCATTTCTTGGGGCTGGGAATATAGCTCAGTGGCACAAATGCCTTCCTGGCAAGCACAAGGTCCTGAGTTTGATTCCCAGTACAAAAAAAAAAAAAAAATAGAAGAGAAAAAGAAAAGGCAATGTATCTCCTGTCTTTTCTACTTTACCATGCCTCCCCCCCTGGGTCACTGACTTCTTTTCTCCCATGTGTTTTTCCCTATGTCTTGTGTATGGTCAGGATTCATTTAACACACTGAGTCTCAGTGTGCATACCATCATGCTCTAGGTGGCATTCTAGATATTTCCAGAGACATCATGTTATTGCATTTATTTAGAGGAAGTGGTAACCAATAAGCTAGAAGGATAGATTTTCTGTAAAGAGCAAGACAATTCCAAACAGTGAAGAGTTATTTCCTGTGGAACATAGCTTTCAACCGTCTTACCAAATATTATAGAGATGAGAAACATAGATAATTATTAGGCCCTAGAGGTTAAGTCTACATAAAAAACAACATTTTTCATCATTTTCAAATAAACCATATGTTATATAAATGTAGTAAGAATACTGTATTTTGTTAAGAATGTCATACCATAAAGAGGTATAACAGTTATTTTCCTGGATTCCTGTTTGGAATAGTTTGTGAACATCTTAGATTTTTAATTCAAAACTTATGTATATGCATTTAATGTTTTATAAACTAGTCATGATTGAGTATTTATACATTAAATTATACATTGTTACCTTTCATTTCTCAGACTAGATTTAGAAGAATACTATACATTGATTTTTTTTTTAAATATGTGTAAAGTTTTGTAAGTACATATAACATTTTCAGTGTATTTCTTTCAGGGTATAGAAAAATAAACATATAATGCTTGCTATTAAAATGCTGTGAGTTGATTAAGTACAGTTAACATATTATCTATTCTACTCAGTTTAAACTACCATAACAAAGACTATTGGCTGGGTGGCCAAATCCAGCTTTCTTACAGTCCTGGGGGCTGGGAATGCCAAGGTCTTTAGTTTCTGATAAGGCCTCTTTTCCTAGCTTTTCACTGTGTCCTCAGATGGTAGAGAGACCGAGTTCTGTGAATCTGTTCTTACAAAGACATTAGTTTTATCAAATTAAGGCCCCATCCTTTTGACCTCATTTATCCTTAATCAGGTTAATGTCTTCTTAGTTATCTAATTTTTATGGACTCTGTTCCTTTTGGCCATAAACATAATGAAATACATTTATATTTATATAGTGGATTCCAACCTTAAAGGGTTTTTTTGTAATGATTATATTACTGGGTTAGATGCAATTTATAAATTGAACAGGAATTTTTCCCCATTTCAAGTAGCAGAAAACAGGTTCTATAAAGCTCTTTGAAAAAAACAAAAACAAAAAATAAAGACAAGCTACTCAATCTGCTTCTATTTCTGCTATACCCCTTTGCACCTTCCTTTCACGGATGGATGCTCAAATACGTGTTATTTCCTGTTTTGTATCAGTTACTACTGAAATAGTTGGCAGAAATGAATTTTATGAGAATTTGGAGAACTGAAGAGCCCTTGTGTCTCTTTAAAAGAGAAGGCAGCCATTTTATGGAACTGAAAAGTCATACTGGCCTTAGGCAAAACTGTAAAATACCTGTGGGGCATCGCACAGCTGCTTTCCAGCAGTCTTGTAGTTCCTCACGCTCTCCTGAGGCTCTGTGTTCCGCTGCGTGCTGTCACTTCCCTGGAGGCCGCCTGAGCCAGGCCTGCACTGGAAGCAACACCCTTCATCAGATCTTTGTTTTCATTCCTCTGCTTAATTAAAAAGTCTTACTAGGCCTTTTTGCCCAAAATCTTATTCCATTGTAACATTAAAGCTGTTGGCTTTAAAGTTGGGCTCAAAAGCAGTTGGCTTTCATTTTTTTAGCCTGTGAGCCCCCTCAGCTACTAAAATTTTTGTATACCCTTTCATTTCTGTTCTTTAATCTGTTTTTTCCTGAGTTCATCACTTTCTCCTCTCCGAGCTTTATTAAAGTTATAATTGACAAACAAGAATTATATCTATTTTACTGTACAATTTGATATATCCAGTGAAATGATTAAATCTAATTATCGTAGTACCTCATTATTTATTGTGTGTGTAGAACATTTCAGATTTATTCTTTCAGCAGTTTTTAAGTATGCAATACAGCATTACTAACTATAGTCATCATGTTTTCTAATAGATCGCCAAAATTTATTCACCCTAATGGAAACTTTATAATCTTTGACCAACACCTTCAGCATTTCCCTTCCCGTATCTAGCCTTTGGCAACCTGTATTCTACCTTGCTTTGATGAGATTGACTGTGTTAGATTCCACATATAAGTGAAACCATGCAGTATTTGTCTTTATTGATAGAAGCTGAGACCCCACATCGAACCAGACCTGACCTTCTGACACTAGAGAAGTTTTTATTGGGGGAGAGACAGAGTAGCAGGCTACCTAGCGGACCAAGGTAGCAGCCCTTGAGCTGAGGAAAGCGTGGGCCTTTAAGCTCTTTTTTTCTGGCGGGGGTGGGGTGGGGTGAGGAGATGTCCCTGGGCCAGAACAGCCCAAACCCCGAGTGGCAGGGAGGGCGTCCAGGCCAGAATAGCTGAACGGCAGGAGTTGCCCATGTCAGAACGACCCGAGCAGGTGAACTGCCAGAGCGAATGAGGGCGGGGAGAGCTTTTTTGGCCAAAGGGAACTGAAGTGGAACAGGTCAGGGAAGGAGAGAAATACTGAGAGTTAAAGTTTTCCCACGAGGGGGGCGGGCTACCTTGTGACTTATCATTTATGTGAGTGGCATATTTCACTCTGTGTGATGACTTTCAGGTTCACACATATTGTTGCAAATGAAAGGGTTTCCCTTGTTTCAAAGGCCAAGTAAAATTCTCTTATATTTATTTATCACATTCTCTTCATCCCAGTACCAGTTGAGTGACACTTTTTTTTTTTCTTTTTTTTGCGGTACTGGGGATCGAACTCAGGACCCTGCGCTTGCTAGGCAAGCGCTTATTCCACTGAGCTATATCCCCAGCCCCCCTAAGTGACACTTAGTTGATGCTATATGAGCTCAGGACTTTGAAGAATATAAATCTAAGTACAAGTAAAAGCCAACACATAGTAATAGTCCTTTCCATCAATTTCCCTAGAGATCCAAGCTTGAAAACAGTATAGTCTGTTTTCCAAGATATTACAGACCACAGTTTTAACTGTTTTGCCATTGTTTAATGGGGATCTCAATTGTTTTTCTATTCCAAAATGACTATTCTCTTGCTGCCTGCCCCTAACTCATATGCCAGAGCATATTTAGATTTTTGATAGGGCTAGTGCTTTACCATACCAGTTTTTGAATGGATCAGGGTGATGCTACTTGCTATACAAACGAACCTCCAAACTTTAGAAGCTAAATATAGTAGAAATTTAATTTTTAATCCTGTAATAATTAAATTGAATGTGGTTTTGAGCTGTGTGCTATTTTTGTATGCAGTGAGAATCTTGTGGCCTTGTTATCCTCTGCATATGGTGGAGAATGGAGAACATGCAGAATGCTTATCTCTTTATTAAAAACCTGGGCCTCCAATTGACACTTAATATTCTCACCAAACTTTATTGCTAAGAAGTAATCAATCACATTCTCTTACCTGATGCCAAGATTGCTTCTTAGCAATGGTTTGGCTCTGCAAAAGGAAAAGATGAGTGGTGGGAGACAACTGGCAAACTGGCAATTTCTGTCATGCCTAGAATGGCCTGTCCCCCCTCCCCCCGACCCCGGCCACCTCTCTCTCTTCTTTTGAGACAGGGACCCACTATGCAGTTCAATTCAGGCTGGCCTTGAACTCATTTTGTAGCACAGGCTGGCCTAGAACTCACAATAATCCTCCTGCCTCAACCTCCTGAGGGCTGAGATTACAGGTGTGTACCACCACACCCAGCTTCTCTCTCTCTTAAAAAATTATGATTAAAACTGTTATGCTGAAAAAAAAAAAAAACTGTTATGCTGGGGATAAAATTTCAGCAAAACTAGAAATCATCTCTGCTGTTATGGATATTTCATGCTAGTAGTTTGGGAGATAGTAACAAATTTCTGTTATAATTGAAACTGTGGTAAGTATCATAGAGGACATGTATATTGCTTTGATATTATTGTGTTAGCTTTATATTACTATACAAATACTTGAAACAGTCAACTGGGAAAGAGAAAAGGTTAATTTTTGGCTTATAGGTTTGTAGGTTTCAGTCTCTAATTCATTAGCCCCATTTTTCAGGGCCTGTGGCAAGGCAGCACATATTGGTAGAGGCATGTGGTGGAAAAATCCACTTGCATTATGAGACAGGGACAAAAGAGAGGAAGAAAAGGAAGCCAGGGTCCCCCTTTCCCCTTGAGGACGCGCTTCCAATGACCTAAAGATCTCCCATTAGGCCCCACCTCTTAGTTGGACTACCTCCCAATAGCCCCATACTGGGGAACAAGATTTTAACACATGGATCTTTGAGATGCAACCTATAACTATACTGTGGATTTTATTTAGTCAAAGAGAATGAAAGATTCATCTTGAGGATCCTTAGCTCTGAAAATGAGTAGCAATTTATGTAAAATAGGGAGGAAGGGCACTTGCAGAAGGAAAGATCATTTACGTAAGCCTCAGGGGCTAAAAGGCTGAAAGAACAGCATGCTAAGAAGTAAAAGCATAAGTAGGTGCATCTGATGAATGAAAGCCAAGTAAGTAGGGGGAGATCAATTCTTCTGTTTCAAATTTTAGTAATTATCCTAAATGTAGAGCAAATGAAATTATTTCAAACACCAAGATGACATAGTTAAATTTATACTTTCAAATACTTTGAAAATGTCACTGTAGATTACAGTATAAAAAATAGATTGGCTGGGAAACGAGTAAATTCTGGTAGACAAGTTAGAAAATATTGAATAAGCAAAGTGTGAGGCATGGTAAGAGCTGGGGTTGGGTGGGAGTAATGGAGGTTGGTAGCAGTTGAGTTGTCAGATAATAAAATTAGTGGAAAGGAGCCTTGACAGATGGAAAAAATAATATGTTTTCAGAAAAAGTCTTGATATTATAAAGAGTTTTTTTTACCTAGAGTCATTTAAAAATCAATAAGACCTCAATAAAATATTTCTAGCCGGGTGTGGTGGCAGGTGTGGTGAGACATGCCTGTAATCCCAGCACTCGGGAGGCTGAGGCAGGAGGATCATTGCGAGTTTGAGACCAGCCTGGGCTACAAAGTGAGCTCAAACCCAGCCTGAACCCTATAGCAAGACCCTGTCTCAAAAAGACCAAAAAAAAGAAAAAAGATATTTCTAGGCTTTTTCTGCCTAGGAGTTAGGCAAAATACCTTGAAAACAGAGGCCAGTAAAAGAAAGTAGTTTAGCTGTGCAGTCTTGCGAGTAATTCCTAGAGTTTTTGATTTTTACAACTTACTGTTTAATGACAGCATTTATTGATATAGGAAAATATGTATAAGGATTAATTTAGAGCTCACAAAACTCTGACATCTTCCTCAAATTCCTATTTATCTTATTTAGTCATTGTAGAGTCTAACAATAGCGTTTAGCTGAGAGATATATCAGACCCTGAAAAATCAACCGTCTGGTATTTGTGTTTTCTAAAGAGGATTTAATGTTAAGAAGTTATTGAGTTTTTGTTTCTGGCAAGTTAGAAGGGAAGGAAAACAGACAAACAGAACAGGGGCCTCGGGGTCATGGAAAGCATGGGACAGGAGGCAAGAAATTGTGAAATAAATGCTGTTTCTTTTGAGTTAAAATGTGAATATATCTGAGAGTTTTAAATCTTACCTTTTTAAAATTCGCCTTGGCCAGGAAGTTTTTTAAGAAAAAAAATTAGGAATCTGAATGTTGAAAAATTTTTGTCATTGTAATTAGGAAAAGTGTGGGATTTTGGATGTGTGGGAGTTTGCCCCTTTTCATTCTAAAATACATTTCAAATGAACATTTGTTCATATAAAACATTCTCCAAAGTGGTCCCTGTTGTTCTAATAGATCCTTGGTAAAACTATGTCATTTTGAAAAGTAAGTGGATAATACAAATATATGAAGTATGAATTTAAATTATATACGATATAAAAGCATAAATGTATATAAAGAGCTTGATTCTAATATTCTGAGGGCACAGATCTAACTGAAACAAACCCATTAAAGTCTGGCAGTGTTGCTCATAAGTCTGGCATATCTTTGGTCATACAGAGGCCACCAAAAAAAAAAAATGCATATACACTGCAGCAGGTTGCCATACTAATAAATGTCTGGAAGCTAATTTCCACCACTTTGAGCACCTTTTGTAATTTTAGAGGCCAAAAGTAACTTGTCTTATTTCATGATGTCTTGATGAATTTAATATTAAAATATTTATACAAGATTCTGTTTTCCTGATGTATTTTTTTTGGCCGACTATATATATATATATATATATATATATATATAATACTTAGAGCTTCCTAATAATTGTCTCAAATTTAAGACTTAATAGACCTGTAATTTTAGAGGGATAAACATCTGGAGAGAGAAAACAAGAAAAAAACTGAGGAAAGTTTTATGACATTTTGAGAAGTGACCAAGGGCAGAGGTTTTACTGTAAGGGTACGAGTGTGATGAAAACAGCTGAAGGATGGGTTTAGTGGCTTATGTCTGTTCTCTTTTCCAGGAATTTTCTCTTACAGACTCATAGCAAAATGTGGCAAAGATAGATTCATGTTAGAACTGTTACTAATAGGACAGATTTCCCTCTAGCATTCAGGTTTTCAGACCTGACCAGATAGTGAAAAGATTACTGGAAAGAATTCTGCTGTCCTTGAAGACAAAGTAGCCCAGCCTTTGGGAGCGTAACGATAGGAAATGCCAAAGCCTGTCAGGTCTGTAGTCAGGGGCCTCCAAGGGGGCAGCTCACGGGGTCTCGGAGGAGTACAGGGCCACTACTTCTAAGTTGTAGGGCATTCTGGGAGTGAGAGAGGAATCCTGACGTTTGGGTACTGTCTCATGTTTCCAAACCCTCTTGACAGGTAGATGGGGCCCAGTTCAAGCCGATGGACTATAAGTAGAAAAGTCATGACTGGATTAAAAAATTGTGGCATTTTTATACAATGGAATATTATTCAGCTATAAAGAAAGACAATTTTGGGAACTTTGTAGGCAAGTGGACAAAACTGGAGTCCATACTCATAAGTGAAATAAATCAGCGATACATGTGCAGGCAACGTATTATATCACTGGTGTAAGAACCCGAGGGTGGGAATATAAACTAAAA
>PVLD010007345.1:0-92266 GCA_004027595.1 Dinomys branickii | reverse complement strand
TAAATTTGCATGTCTGTATATGGGTCCATACATCTACAATTCGAAGATATCAATGGATAAAGCAACAACTACTGTTGAGACCATATCACCTTGTCTATAGATTAGTTGTGATTGTACTATTTTCTATGATAATGGGTGTCTGTTTGTCAATATGTTTTTGTACTTTTATGTTTCTAAAATAAAAAAAAAAAAAAAAGAACCAGAGATATGGAGAGACGCCAACAGTTTCATTGCCACCAGTCATCCTTAGGGGAACCACACCCCTGGAAAATCACAACTCCTGATTTTTGTGAGTGCTCTTTGACCTTGCTTGACCTACATTCTAGCTTGAGAAAGGAGTTTCTCCTGTGAATGTTGCAGGAGTCTAACCAGGACAAGAGGAGGCGAGAACCTAAATGTAAGCAAACCTAACCAAGTTGCCATTAAATAGCAAAGACAAGACAAAACCCTCTGTTTCCCGAGTCTAGGAAGTCACAGCTGAGACTCTCTGATTCCATTTATTTCAATACGTCTATTTTAGAAGCACTTACATTACTTGCTATTGTTCTACACACTGCCTGAGGGAGAGAACTAGGGGAAGGTAAATTAGCATTGCAAACAGGTCTTTGCCTTTTAGCAGCCTAAAT
Organism: Dinomys branickii; assembly: GCA_004027595.1. Taxonomy (NCBI): domain Eukaryota; kingdom Metazoa; phylum Chordata; class Mammalia; order Rodentia; family Dinomyidae; genus Dinomys; species Dinomys branickii. The sequence goes on along the minus strand of PVLD010007345.1, from coordinate 91,640 downwards.
CCCGTTGCAAGAATAAAATGTATCCAGAAGCACAGTCCAAAACAAAAGGAGCAAGGATAATCACTACCTCAAGTGTGCTGAGGGAACTTAAAAAAGAACTTAGAGAAGGCCATGAAGTCTCCATGAAGAGGTAGAAATGGAGGTGTGGTCTGTGGACAGCTTTAGCATGAAAGGTGAATAATACATGACTCGTTAAGAAAGGACAGAAAGCCACGGTATCACAACCCTAATAATGGTGCCCACTGACCCAGTCAATTCATTAGCGTCTTCTCCGCACCCTGTGGGGGTGGGGAGAACCCTGCTTGGCATCCATGCATACATATGTTTCTGATCCCAACTCTGCCATTGAAAGCCCTTTGGAGTTGGCTAAATGAGAAACATTTTTGGAAGCTCTATTTTCTATTGTGGGATACTACTATCTGTCCTATAGATCTATGAAGATAGTAAACTAAGGTGTGCACATAGCTCATTGATGATGTTCAAACACTTTCACTTTAGGAGAACATGAGCAGTTATGGCTGTAGGACAGACTTATTATTTATTCACTCAAATCTCTATTCTTCTCTTCCTCTATAATAATAAAGTTGTGGTTGGGCCCATGCTGCTTATCCAGAGAGCTCACCTACAACCTCTCTTTGCCACTACTTGATATTTGCGACACTGTTCCTGCCATTGGCAAATAAAGAGAAATGACGCTGGCCTTCCAGGCCTGGACTTGAAAAGAACCTGTGTGCTTTCTCCTCTTCCTGTGTGTTGGAACATGAAACTCAATTCTGATCAAGGAGATGAAGTGATTGCCTTAACATATATGGCAAAGAATCAAGTTACAAGGAATCTAGAACCACAAAATGACGACATAGAGATTGGTACAGGAAAGAGGAATAAGCTTCTCTGTTCGCTTAGCAGCTGTAACGCTGGGTCCCTTGTAATATCATCTTAGCCTTTTCATTTAGCTAATGCAAAATGGCATGTGTTCTTCGAAGTCATCTTATTTAGACAGAGCAGGTATTACCCCCATGCCACAGATGAGCACACTAAAGCCCAGGGCAGCCCAAGTCACATGACCCGTTGGCACTGTTGCCTTCACTGATTCCCTGTGATAACTTTGTCACTTCTTATTCCTGAGCTTGTGAACATAAGAACTGTTTAGACTGAGGTGTTGATGAACGCATGATAGGATTTGGATTTCGTAGCTCAAATATAGAATAATGATCCTAGATCTTAAATCAAACTGCACATCACAGGTAGTTTTTGTAATTATCACCGTTGCACATTTGTTGCCACTGTAAGATTTCAAGGAGCACCAGAAGATGTAATTGCAACACAGAATTATGGAATCCAGGACCGAAGTGTTTAGCACTGGGGGTAATTTACACCCATAATGTAATTTAAAAGGAGGCAATTTGCATTCAGATTTGCACATTACAGTATTTTTCTGATTATAAAAAAAAAAATTTAAAGAAGCTCTAGCAAGCGCAAGAGGTTTCTGAGTGTCCTGACAATTAGTATTTCCAGACAAGTGACACTGCAAAAGAGAAGCTTCTAATCCTTTTCTGGAGCCTTAGCAGTCTGCCAAGAAAAATGATAAGCTGTCTGTCAGATATTTTAATATGAAGCATGTTGTGATAAATAACTGTTTGCACCCCTATGCTATTTTTGCTGAAATGTATATTTATAATTTCTCTCTAATTTTCAGCTATTGATAGGACCTGCCTATAAAAAAACATGTGGAAGGTATAAACCGAAACACTTAAAATAGATAACAATACAAGTGTTACATTAACAAGGCAATTAGAATTTATGGTTATCAAGAAAAAGATTCATTGATTTTAACAGAGCACCTGTTTGTGGGGAAGAGAACACAGGACCTGGCGTGGAGCCCTCTTCGCTACCTAAACATCCTCAGCCAGGTATTTTAGCTCTTTGTGTCTCTGCCTCCTGTTCATTTGTCTATTTTATTTTGTTTGTTTTGTTTTTGTGGTATTGAGGATTGAACCTAAGGCCTTTGCTCTCATCTATATGCTCAGTTCTCTTTAGTTTTTATTTTTTGAGACAAGGGCTCACCAAGTTGTCCAGGCTGGACTCCCAGAGAGCTGGAACTATGCCCCACTCAATCAAAGGAAGAAGGAAGGAAGGAAGGGTGAGAGAGAGAGAGAGAGAGAGAGAGAGAGAGAGAGAGAGAGAGAGAGAGAGAGAGAGAAGAAAGGAAGAAGGAAAGAATAGAAGGAGAAAGACAGAAAAAAATCTCAGAAGAGGTACATAAAATGTGGCCAGTATACAGTATAAGCTCAATAAATACTTTTTACATTGTTAAAAACCTAAATACAGAGGAAGGAAAAATATATAATAACTATCATTTATGGAGCATTCTTCTAAGACAATTCCATGGGAGAGACGCAGATTATCCCCGCATAACACCTGAGGAAATGGGTGGATGGCAGGCCTTAGTGGCTGTGTCCAAGTTCACCCCGCTAGAGAAGTGAAGAGTGGTGTTGATGGGAGTTGGATCCAGGGATCCAGAAGTACCCGTTTTGCGGGTAAATTCCAGGTTACTGCCACTTCCCATAAAAAGGCTTCCTCTCCTTCATCCATGTTGTTGGAATTTCTGCTTTGTCCTTTGGCAGCATCTCTAGTAGCCCGGAAATGAAATATTTCATGTGTACTGAAGGAGAAATGTAGATTCACAAAGTTGCATGTTCTGTTCATTCTCAGCGAACATGTACTTCTGGCAGGAGGAGGAAAGGAACTCAAAAAGAAAGCAAACCTAGAGTAAGCTGCCTCGAGTGGTCTGCTGCAGGCGCTACTACCTGGCAACTTCCTCCTCCTTGTTTTACCTGTGTGTGAGAAATGGGGGAGAGGGTAGGGGTCTCCCTCTTAGGAACATTCACATGCCTGGTTGTCTGAGAAAATAAAATTTTCTTTTACTCTGCATTAAACCAGTTGCCTGAAAGCAAGCATTCAACAGCATCTGACTGAATAGGTTTGTAATCACTTTCATGCTAACATTTTTTACTGCCAAACCCAGTGAACTAAAGTACATCAATTTATTTCTCTTTCACCCGAGGCAAATTCTTGCTTCTCCATCAAGTCTCTGCACTTTTCAGGAAAGGGTTAAGTGAGCTGGGTGTGACAGCACATGCTTCTAATCCCAGCTACTCAGAAAGCTGAGACAGAAAGATCTCAAGTTAGAGGCCAGCATGAGCAATTTAATGAGAGCTTGGGTCCAGGTAAGAGTAAAATTAAAAGGACTTGGAATGCAGCCCAGTGGTAGACCACTTGCCTTGCATACACAAGGCCCTGGGCTCAACCCCTGTAGTCCCGTGCCAATGTCTCAATGTCAGACTTTTAGCCTCCAAAATTATAAATCAAAAGGTACATTTGTGTTGTTTCTACATTTCTGTTATTGTATGGAGTATATGACAGCTGTCCTGTGCAGCACAGACCACAAAAGGGAGGGCTGCCCTGGGTTATCAGGAGGCTCTGACATAATCGCAAGAATCCTATAGAGAGAAGGCGGAAGACTCCACGTGAGAAGGACAAACAAGATGAAGCAGAACTTGCTAAGAAGAGAAAATATGTTGCTGCTACTACTGCAAATAGGTAAATGGTCTGTGCGCCCCAGCCAGTGTGACATTTGGGAGGCCGAAGGGGCAAAGAAACAAGTCCTCTCCGAGAGCCATGGAAGGGACACAGTCGGAACACACCTTTATTTCAACTCACTCAGACTTATTTTGACTCCTGAACTATAAGATCTTAAACTGATGTTCTCTCAAGCTACCAGCTCTGTGGCAGTGTGTTACAGCCGCAGCAGAATGAGCGATGGAGACTGCACGGCTGTCACAGGAGTCCCCAACCCTGTTCTGCTCCAGTCCTGCCCCTCTCCTCCTCCCTTCATGTGCTGCTCCTCTGCGTCCCTTTGGGGTTACTGCGGTGACCTCCACACTCCCCTCTCCGCTTCTACCCCCTTCTATCCCCCGAACTATTCTGCTCCCTTTAGCCAAGGTGTCCAGCTAAAATACCCACAGTGGTGAGTGAAATATCCCAGACACACAAGCTTACGCGTCACAGAGTTTCTCTTACATGACAAACTCAAAATATAAATAAATTAAAGAACAAAAGAAGAGTGAGAATAAGAAACAGCGAGCTAGGGAGATAGATGTTTTGTAAGAGAAGGAGACCAGGAGATGGAGGGAGGGAGAGAGAGGAGAGAAAGGAGATAAAAGAGATTGAGATATCTCATGCGCATGTGCCAGCTCCCGTGCGGGATGTAATCCTTCTCTACTGCAGATAGGTACCCATAAAAACATTTTTTTTTATTTTGAAGAGAGTTTAAAAATAATTTAAAAATTAGAAATGATACAGAATTTCACAAAACAAGATGATATTGCACATTGTTGTCTTCAAATTAGTTGTTCAGATTATCAGATATAATTATGCAAAATTGGCCAGAAAAAATTTAAACATTACCTGTCCCTTTCAATAAGCCAATAGAAATCAGCAGTACAAGTATCTTAGCTATCCTGTGTGTATATATACATATATATATTTTTTCCTTCCTTCTTTCTTTCTTTTCTCCTTTCTCTCATCCCACTTGCTCTTTCCTTTTGAGCAGTTTCTTTCCCTTTCACAATATCTATTGTACCTTTCAGATTTTATTTACTCTTTCTGGTTCTTATACTAGGGAGACCAGCGAGTCTGATTTATTTCATTTATGAGTACGGGCTCTAGAACTGAAAAAATGAAAGTTTTAAAAATTCACTTGACCAGGTCACTACTGTAAGTAAATGATTCACTTACTTCTAGTCAGCAATAAAACAAATACAAAGATGCAGTCAGGACAGAGAGATCCTGTCTGCTGCCCTCTGCAGACAGGGTTTCCGTCTCGTCTCTTGCCCACTCTGGCTCTGTGCTGTTCTATTCCGGGTTCCACTCTACTTCCCCTCCAGCAGGGCCGCATGCACCCTGCATATGATAGTCATTTTCAGCTCTGAGCACAGGGCGCTTGGCCTCGCCTCCCTCCCTGTTATCCCTCAAAGATACCACCTCCTCCCGAAAGTTCTCCCTGACTCCCAGCCGCCCTCATCACGCATTACTTTAGTTGCCCACTTTGTGCTCCTGTCATGCACTGTGTCCCTCTGGCTATGCCAGACACAGCTTCTGCGTGGTAACTCTGTCTAACCAGCTAATTCCTGCATTAGACTCTGTCTACCCAGGCTGGGGTCCTTCTTTCTTAGGGTTCTCCAGGGTCCAGCATAGTACCTGATACTAAAAGGTGAAGAGTTTGTCAGATAAAAGCTTTAGGGGGAAAAGGGAGAACTCTGCTTCCTCATTCATACAAATATCTCTTCAGCATTCACTATCAGAAAAGCAATGTGGGTTATACAACTACATATAACTTGGTGTCTGCCATTTGGCTTCTTATGGTTAGTCAGCATGCTGAGGTGTTTGTTAAATGACCAGCTGTAGCAGTATCTAACCAGCCTTCAAATAACAACCTTCAGGGGCTGAGAGAATTCATACATGGAAAACTGGGAAGGATTTGGATAAGTGGTTTTGTAAGACCTGGACATGGAAGCACAATTGAGTCTGGGAAACCAGCCATAGACGCTCCCACTGCCATGATAGGGTTCTCCAGAGAAAGTCCAGTGGCTGGAATCCAGTGGGGGCGAGTATTGGGTAAGAGTCACTCAAGCGCCTAACCCTTAGGAAACAAGAGCATTCCCGGTTTCCGGGGTCCACTGAGCATGAGAAAGAAGGAGCCATGCACACTGCTAAGAGCCAGGAGAAAATATAGCCAATTATAATAAATGAGTCACACTGGCTAAAGAAGGGTTTCCATCATTACACACCCAGTCCCTAATAATTTTATGTAATCCAAATTCAGGAGCTGATTGTTACCATGACTGATACAGGATCCGTGTCTCTTCCTTTCAAGGTCAACTTTGCTCGAGTAAAATGAGAAACGGCTCTTTTCCTCGACCCCATGTGATGAGGAAGAAACCAAAGCAGATTTATACAAATGAAAATAGAGTTGAGCCAGACACTTTACCCCATAAATAACAGAAATGCATTTAAGGCTGACTTGTCTCCAAGCAACCTGAATAAGCACAGTCGCATAACCCTGATCTTAGTTCATAAAATAGATGATCAAGAGATTCACTTAAAGAGTATTCAGGGCTGTCTCTTTACTGCTTTAATAGAGTTTGAAAGCAGCTTCATTGCCAGCCGTCCCATTGTAAACCCTCACTAATGAGAACTGTGGGCCAGGGTACTGCTGTGGCCAGGATTCAAATGTTTGTTACTGGGTCTCTCAAATAGTTCGACATCTACAGAGAAAATGTAAGTAAGTGATTAAAAGATTTTCCTTTGAACTTATATGTATTTAAATACAGAGATATATTAGTAAATAAATGATAGGATAAATTAATGTGTAGTACAAATGAAAGTCTCCTAAAAACTAAACAGAAAGTGCATGTAAATGTGAATGATAAATAGATACCAGATAAAATAATAGGTACATGATTAAGGACATTATAAGGTTCAGACAAGGGACTGAATTGGACGGCCTTCAAATTACATTGAAATTCAGCTTAAAATATAACAGACAAGTAATCAAAAGTTTTCGTTGTTAGTATCTTTAATAAAGCCACAATCCAAAGAGGGAAAAAAGTTCATCTGAGATTTTTAAATGATTTGGTTTTTTATGTAAGTAGAAAAATAAACAGCAAAAGCATGCATAGTAGTAAGCTTTGGGTCTGCTTCACATGAACTAATAGTTAAATGACGAGCTTCTAAATGATATTTTGTCTAAGATGGACAGCATGGCCTTCTGATGACAGCTGTGAGGACCACTCTCCAAAGTCGGACTCCTAAATTCTTTTCCTTACCTCCATGGTCCTCCCTCCAGCTGTGTGTGTGCACTTCATCTCTCTGTGCCACTGCACAGAGATTCTTTTCTACATAAGAGCATGGAAATGCTGTCAACTCGAAAAATTGTCTAATAGTTAAAGGAGATAATTGAGCAAAGTCTTGGCACAATGCCCATCATATAATGAGAACTTAATTAAGTTATTGATCTAATTATTGCTATTGTATTGCAGTGATGAGCCTCCTCTTAATTTTTTCACACTGAACGAGGCCACATTTAATACCCCACTAGAGCAATTTTTTAAATCCTGGCATTTGTTTCAGAAGATCTGAATTCTGGTCCTAACTCCACCATTTATCAGACACATGTCTTGGAGAAATCTCTCAATCAACTTCATCAACTGTAAAATGCAAATAATCATTGATGCCCTACCCTGTCTCTTCCCAGGACTCAGGCCAGAAGACAATAACATGGTTTGGTCTTCTTTTTGTTTTCTGACTTTGTTCATATCAAAAATCTGATGGCAGTAATGATAATGACGGCTTTGGGGCTCAGGGTACCATTAACAATAGTGTTTCAACATACAAGATTGATCAAATAACCCGTCATCGATTATTCCTTAGCATTAAGTGATATAATACAATAGTAGAACCATGCTAGCCCTCCTGCACATATGTATATTCATATATACATACATACATTTTTGTCTCTTTCTTTTCTCCTTTCCCTCTGTATGTGTTATCCTGAACACACACTTCGAAGATATCAATATGCAAAGCAGCAACTATTGGTGGTTTTTGTTGTTGTTGTTGTTATTGTTGTTGTTTGCCTGTTTTGTTTTCTGTCTTTGGATGTTTGGTTTTTGTATTTTTTCTGTTGTTGAGAGGATTAATGGTCTGACCAATTTTGCATGTCTGTATATGGGTTCATATATTTACACTTCGAAGATATCAATGGATAAAGCAGTAACCACTGTTGAGACCATGTCACCTTGTCTATAGATTAGTTGTGATTGTACTATTTTTTATGCTAATTGGTGTCTGTTTGTTAATATGTTTTTGTACTTTTATTTAAAAAAAAAAAAAAACAATAGTGTTTCGGCCTAGGCAGGCCCAGTTACAAGTTGCCACCACCCAGTGGCACAGCATGAAAAATACCTTGATCTTCAGCTTCATAATGACTTTCATTTCAGTCATCCAAGAGAGAGACAAACAGGAAAAGGGACTGAAATCAATATCAGACCCAATTAGACTTCCTTAATCTATTATCATTATTAATTGTGTTATTTTATTACTTTGCATGTAAAGGGACTCAAAAAATCTTCTTCAAAGAGGAAAATTCAAGCTAAATACCTAGCTGGCACGCAGACCTCAGTATTGCATTCCTTCTTCTAAAGTTAGCAGATGACATACTAAGATACCCTTATTTTACAAAATGGGGCACGGAATTTTATAAACAGAAAGATCCTCTCCATACTTAAATTACAGAGACAAAATCTAGAATACATAAATTATTGCCTCTCTGCGTTTTGTAAATTTATACCCTAAAATATATAAGGTTCTTGGCAATGCAAGGGAGATGAGAAAGCTCTGATGATGGGATTTTCAGAGGATTGAAAAAAAAATACTGATTTTCAGAGGACTGAGAAAAAATACTGCTTTTCAAAATTGCCAAGGTTGTATACAAAGCTGCTAGGCTTGGGACAATGATGCTTAATTATTAGATGGGACTTTTTCCCTTTATGTTCCTCGGTTTAACTCTTTTCATATATTCAATCCAAGGATACTAGATCCTTGATCTGCTGCAGCTTAATAAATCTCACTTTATTTAAGAGTATCTAATACAAGAACGATGTCTCTTGCTAAGTCAGGTGTTGGCGAGCTTGGGATGAAATATGCAGAAACTGTTAGATGGCTGAATTGGTGCATGTGCAGTGCAGAGATTTTAAAATTCAAGTACTGCACATATTAAGTTCTGCTACTTTAGAGGTAAAGCCAATTTGATCAATTATAAACATGCTCAAAATTAATACAGCACTATTTCTCATGCATCTACTGAGCTTTATTCTTAGAATCACTTTTAGAAAGGCTCTATTACCTTTTAAAAATTCTAAGTCTTCCTTCCCTGGCTTTCACAGAATTGATTCACTGGTGAAAAGATTACACAGCAAAAAATCATCAAGCTATGTTAAAGCCAAGAAGCTACGTTTTTCTCCAAAAAACAAGGAATTTCCAGATAGAGAGTTTCAAAACTGACCAATTTAATATTTGGAACACATAAAGATGAAATGTATTAAAGTTTTTTTAAATACTTTAATTAACTTCATAAAAGCCATCACCAACAGAAATATAAAGCAATATTTAATGCACAAAATGTTTGTCAACAGAAACAAACTATTTTAATGACTCAGAGTCAGGAAAAGGGTCACTGGTCCAGATGGATTTGTTTTCATTAAAAACAATAGGGACATATATTTGTGTCCAATGTGCCCAATAAGAAACAGCCTTTTTCCCTTGAGGATATTTTTATTTTGCTTTAAGCACCTGAAACAAGAACAAACAAACAAGAAGGCACATCTGCTTCTAAAGTTTCACATCTCAAGGCTCAAGTAGAGATCCTGCTCTCCCACTTCAGTAACACTTTGAATAAATAACAAAGGTCAATTTATAAATGATTCTTCATCAAGAGTTTCAGGATCCCATCCCAGGGAAAAGTATCAAGTTCAAGATATCACAGAAGGCTGGGCAAATGTACAGATCATCATGTCTCGGTCCGATGCAGCCTACAGATTTGACAGTGGTTGCTTCCTTTCCGAGCCTCTCGCTTGCTGCCAGGTTCTCACATACTGTCCTCCTTGCAATATTTTTTTTCTTTAAAATAAAAAATGTATCGTGCTCACTTTGGGAGCACATATACTAAAATTGAAAGAAGAAATATGAGGCAATAACAGCAAAACTGACTTGTTTTATCTTTATTTGTTGATCCAATGAATACATTTCTTATGCAAAAACATATTTTCCCATTGCCGTACACAGACCCTAAGGAAACCTCACAGTGGCTATCTCCTAACTCAGAATTTAACATTTGCTCTCTTCCTACCCAAGGGTCATATAGAATGGAACATGCTCTGCACTTTTCTACGCAGTGATTGAAACAGATTATAGCTCGTGCAACAACAAGCTAGAGACGCTTTCATGAAAACCCTTACATCTAAATCTTATGTGTAGCTTCCCTGCTTAGAATAGATTGCAGAAGCATTGTAGGAAACTCAATTCCATCCATGCAGTGTCATACACTCAGATACATTTTCATGCTTATTTTCTCTTGTTAATATTTTAAGAAAGTTCCATAGCTTTAGTGCCATTACGTTTTTAAAAAGTGCAAAATCACTTATGTCTATAAACAATATTAAGGTGGTAAATGTTTTTCAAAAACCTGGAACAAAAACGGAAAAACTCTGCTTAGTTTTTTTTTTTAAGTTTCCATACTAAATTCACTCATGGGTATAACCTTCAAATCACCTTCAAAAGTGTCAAAGTGAGAATCTAATATAAAAGGAAACACTTCGCTAAATGAGGAGCAGGATCCGTCATTTTTTAAACCATAGAAACTTTTTTTCCTTAACAAAGTGTCCATTATAATTCTATGAATTACCCTGTAGGGCACAGAATAAGCAATATTTTGGGTTACATTGATGCTAAAATTTAAGCTACGGGCGCTAGATTTAGCCTAAGTAATTGGCTGTGATTTTATTTGTACACAACTCTTTCCTCCCTCTGTAACCAGTTGGAAGCTTAACAATTTTTGAGCTAGTTTAGATACAAGGCAAAACAGGCTAATTGTAAAATTAGACATGTGTTTCCTTGTAAATGTCTCTCTGCAGAGTCATCTCATTGCCAAAGCCCTAAAGAAAACTAACAGCTGAAGCCTGCCTGTTAACCGTGTGCTTTCCTTGCAGAAATGTGCAAAAGAAGCAGCCAAGGATTTTTATATATTTCAATAGAAACAGGAAGTGGTACATAACTAAGGCAAAAATCACTTCATAATTAGCATGTAGTACTATCTAGATAGTGTCTCAATGAGGCTAAACCTGAGATCTGGTACTTTACAGAAGCAGCAAGTTTTAATTTTTTTCCTTTACTTATCCATACAAAACCAGAAAGTCTAATATTTACAGTCTTCACATTTCAGTTCCCCAATTGTCATCTGTCTCTCTTAGCAACTTGAGACACAGGTTCTACTTGCCTGAGAGCTAACTGTCGCTCAGCAAACTAGAGCAGCCGGAGTCCCCTACACAGCCTGCAACGCTGCAGTCTTGCATTAATGAAACAAAAGTCATTCCGTAAATTAACCCCTTGTCCTTAAAACATTATTTCTATTTTAACATTTTAACACCAGTGGGCCAAGGGAGCTCAGAAAAATTATAAATAAGGCCTCCTAGAAACCTAATCTTCTTCTGATTAATTGGCTAATTAATACGACTGTCATTTAAAGAACTAGAGAAAGCTAGCTCTTTAAATGCTGTCAAAACTAGAACCTAGTTGAGCCTGAAGTCTCTATTTTTTAGAAACAGTGGCTCCTTCTCACCTACAGCAAGCATTTGACACTCAGTGTAGCCCCAACATTATCATTAGTCCTGCATCTGTCCTTCATTTTGTTTTGCGGTATTCTGAACCTTTTAAACCCTGAATTATCCCCAAAGCACTATCCAAAATGAAAGGACACTTAACAACTAAGGACGCACCAGGCAGCAAGAAGTTTGTGTAAAGTCCTTGTGTAAATTAACATGTTTAAAGATAAGGTACATGTATCTCAAATCAGTTTGCTAAAGTGTAAAAAGGGGGACAAAAATATCCTGCTGTATTCAAGGTTGTGATGAATCCAATTGGCAACTTTTCAATCAGTGTAAAATTAACTCCAGTGCCCTTTTAATCGTTGCACGTATACATGAAAAGTACTAAGCCAACAGAGAGTAGTGATTTGTTTTCAAACTTATCATAAACTACTTCCTTGGATATTTCCTCTCTGCAGATTTCAAATTTTCTTTTCAAGGAATATTTGACCTTCAAATCCCAGGCTTTGTGTTTCCTGACTCCCCGCATCGAACATATATTAGAAAATCCAAACTGCGCTTCAAGCATATATTTCTGTTAACTGACTTTGTTGAATTTTATCTCTTTTCAAAATCTGCAATCTGCTTATTGTGCCAACTCTGCATTGCAGAGAAGTCTTAGCGTGGGATTCCAGCTTGGCTCCTGCAAAGAGTCACTACAAGCAGGCTTTAACTGTCTTTACTCGGGGAGAGAGGGGGCAGGGAACCCCCTGCCGCTGCCAACCTGACGGGCGCGGCTGGGAAAGAAGCCCACCCAGACCGCAGTCTCAACCTGCCGGGCTGGGCGCTGTCCTTGGTGCTGCCGACGCCATGCGAGCACCAGCGCCTTACCTTCTGCCCCTGCGGAAGTGCAGACGTCCCCCAAACGTTAAGCAGAATGTTGTACCATATCCCACTTTTAACATAAGTAACTGTCCCCGGCCTGTCCTCTTTGTCCCCTTCCTGAAGCGTGCAGGCGACGCGTTCCTCAAAGTCTTTTCTTCTTCAAGACACAACTCCTCTGCGCTCATCTCTGGCGGCTTTAAGGAATGGGGGAAGGGCAGAGCAGCAAAGGAAGTTGAAGTGGGGGAGGGGAAGCGAAGAAGGGGAGAAGGAAAAGGTCCCGGAGGAAGGGGCTCGGGGGAAGGTCAGGGTGAGAGGAACTAAAGACCGCTAGAAGCAGGAGGTAGAAGAGGGGCCCAAGGCCGGGGAAGTGAGAACGCACAAAAGACGGGTAAAGCAAAAAGTAACGGGACGCGGAAAGCAGAGAAAGCTGTGAGGCTGTGAAGTGGGGATCTGAAGGAACGAGCGGGCCCGGGCCCAGAAGGAGCTGCCCGAAGCGAGGGAGAGCGACTGACAAAGAAAGGGTGGGTGGGTGTTCGCACCCAGGGCGCAGGCTACATCTGAAGGTGGAAGGTGGAGAGAGGGGAGTCGCGGGGCGCCGAGGGGTCCGGGGCTAAAAGCGAGGCTGGGGAGGGGCTGGGACGGGGCAGCCAGGTGCGGGGTGCGCTGCGGCGCCGGCCCACGTGGACTGGGAGCTGAATCACCGCCGAGCCGCCTCCCCCTTTCCCGGCCCGGCCCGGGCCCGCAGTCCCCGCCTCCTCGGCCGCCGCCTCCACGGGGCGGGGCCCTGGCCCTCGACCAGCTCCGCGGCTATAAATGGGCTGCGGCGAGGCCGGCGGACCGCTGTGACAGCCACACACTCCAAGGCCTCCAAGATGAGCTACACGTTGGACCCGCTGGGCAACCCGTCCGCCTACCGGCGGATAACCGAGAGCCGCTCCAGCTTCAGCCGGGTCGGCGGCTCCCCGTCCAGCGGCTTCCGCTCGCAGTCGTGGTCCCGCGGCTCGCCCAGCACCGTGTCCTCTTCCTACAAGCGCAGCGCTCTCGCCCCGCGCCTCGCCTACAGCTCTGCCATGCTCAGCTCCGCCGAGAGCAGCCTCGACTTCAGCCAGTCCTCGTCCCTGCTCAACGGCGGCGCGGGCGGCGACTACAAGCTGGCCCGCTCCAACGAGAAGGAGCAGCTGCAGGGGCTCAACGACCGCTTCGCCGGCTACATCGAGAAAGTGCACTTCTTGGAGCAGCAGAACAAGGAGATCGAGGCGGAGATCCAGGCGCTGCGGCAGAAGCAGGCCTCGCACGCCCAGCTGGGCGACGCGTACGACCAGGAGATCCGCGAGCTGCGCGCCGCCCTCGAGCTGGTGAACCACGAGAAGGCTCAGGTGCAGCTAGACTCCGACCACCTGGAGGAAGACATCCACAGGCTCAAGGAGCGCTTCGAGGAGGAGGCCCGGCTGCGCGACGACACCGAGGCGGCCATCCGCGCGCTGCGCAAAGACATCGAAGAGTCGTCTCTGGTCAAGGTGGAGCTGGACAAGAAGGTGCAGTCGCTGCAGGATGAGGTGGCCTTCCTGCGGAGCAATCACGAAGAGGAGGTGGGGGACCTGCTGGCCCAGATCCAGGCGTCGCATATCACGGTGGAGCGCAAAGACTACCTGAAGACCGACATCTCGACGGCGCTGAAGGAAATCCGCTCGCAGCTCGAGTGTCACTCCGACCAGAACATGCACCAGGCCGAAGAGTGGTTCAAATGCCGCTACGCCAAGCTCACCGAGGCGGCCGAGCAGAACAAGGAGGCCATCCGCTCCGCCAAGGAGGAGATCGCCGAGTATCGGCGCCAGCTGCAGTCCAAGAGCATAGAGCTCGAGTCGGTGCGCGGCACCAAGGAGTCCCTGGAGCGGCAGCTCAGCGACATCGAGGAGCGCCACAACCACGACCTCAGCAGCTACCAGGTAGGAACCGCGGCTGCGCGGCCAGGCTGCGCCAGCGCCAGCGCCGCGCGTCCCCGACGCTCCTGCGCGCGCCCGAGCGTCCTCTCGCGCTCCCTGGTGGCCGCTCGCCAAGGCGCGCGGGCCGTGCAGACCCAACTTAAGAGGTGGCAGAGTGTCCTCCTGGCACTTCTGCACGCCTTTACCCGGCCCGCGTGGCCCAGCTGCCCACGAGTGCTGACCTTTTGCAAAAGCACGCTTCTTTTCCTCGCTCGTTCTAGTTTTGTGCACTTGCGCGCTTGAAGAAGGATAGTTAGTTGATAAACAACTTTAAGATAGCTTATGTAGAGACGACACAGGCATCCTCCACTTTCCCAGCAGCGAATGCGCGAGATCTCTCAGACCTAGCGTTAGCCCCAGGGGGAGGGAGAAACCCCCAAGGGTTTCCCTGTGCGGTTTGTTTCGTTTGAGATGCCTTCTAAGTCCACTGGCCTCAGTGCGTGTAGTGCCTGGGAAATGTCTTACTGATTTTGTCTGCGATTCCCTTAGCTTTAAAGGCGAAAGAAGAGGGGGGTTGGAACGAGGTCTGCAAGATATCCAGCGCTGGGATGGGGCGGGCGGGGGTGGGGGCGGTCAGGGGTTAGCAAGGGTCTTGTGGAGGAAGTTGCTACTCCGAGGACAAGTCTACCGAGATTCTGTCTGTTCTAGGACACCATCCAGCAGTTGGAAAATGAGCTTCGGGGAACCAAGTGGGAGATGGCTCGTCATTTGCGAGAGTACCAGGATCTCCTCAACGTCAAGATGGCCCTGGATATCGAGATCGCTGCGTACAGGTACTGCAGAGGGCGTCGTGGTCGGAAGGCTCACCGCACTGCGGAGGCAGCCCAGGCAGTGACCCGGCCCCTGAACAAAAGGAGGCAGGCCGCGAGGGTCTGAGATCAGTGCCTGTTTTCCTAAACTAACGAAGAAAATATTCTCAAGTATTGCAAATGTGTTTTGATCACTTTTGCACAGCTTTTAAAGAATGAATACGAGTTGAAATAAAGTTGTAGATACTTGGGGGGGCTCCAATTGAGGTGATAGTTTATGCCTTCACTTTTTACTTTAGTGAAAAATATTTTTGAATGCTCGAAGCACACATGAAATTGTAATTTTTAATATTTCCCCTGCTGGTTTCAACAAGATTATGTCAAGGACAAACACCAGAACCCCCTGTTTCTCTGTTGCAGCTTACCATTGCCATCCTGTGGTTAAGAATAAATACTCAGAATATACACATATATATTTTACATATGTAGGTAATATAGATGTAGTATATTATATTATAGGGTAGATTATATGTCTAAATATCGGTCATGTGTACTACTTACTTCTATGTAGCTACATCTAGAATAACATTATGCATAGAAACATATACAACTAAATATACAGACATACATAGGTATGATCTCTTCAGGAAGGAGAAATTCCCCATGTTTCCTGATGCCACTTTGCTGTTGACCGAATTCAAAGTACAAAATCCTGAATTAAGCAGTTTTCTTCTACCAATAGGTAATTATAACAAAACCAAATTGCATTCTCCTTCTTCAGGAAAGCTACATATTGGGTAGACATTTTATGATTAAAATTTCAGACCAATTTATAATGATGCACAAATTATTAGCACCTATCTGTAATTTGATGCAGACCAAGTTATAAAAGCATGCTTAATACTTCTGTTAAAATTTTTTGAGCATCATGTCTGCTTTTGAAACAGTACATTTCTTGACAGCCCAAATCCTCAAGAAGACCACCGAAGAGGTTTTGGTTTTGATTTGAGAGGACTGTTATTCTGTTTTGTTTTGTTTTGTTTTGTTTGCTTTGGAGGTATTTGGGCCACTAGAGAGATTTTCAGCAAATTCCTCCTGCACCAAATGCATCACAGCTGCAAAGTAATACCTCGTGGCTGGGTGTGGTTGGTTGACTACTGGGTGTGATTAGTTACTGCAGAAGTCTAGAAGAATCTGTCTCCGTCCCTAAATATGACACAACACATCAATGCAGTGACAGTAAGCACTACACTGGCTTGGTGGAATCTTTTCCTTATGTGATTCTATTTATTCACAAGTAGCTACTACATTCTTCCACAGTGTGATGAGGCCTAGAAGCCCAATGGGATTTTAATTCTGTCTTCTTTTATTTCCCCCCTAGGAAACTCCTGGAGGGTGAAGAAACCAGGTTTAGCACCTTTGCAGGAAGCATCACTGGGCCACTCTATACACACCGACAGCCGTCAGTCACCATATCCAGTAAGATTCAGAAAACCAAGGTGGAGGCCCCCAAGCTCAAGGTGCAACACAAATTTGTTGAAGAAATCATAGAAGAAACCAAAGTGGAGGATGAGAAATCGGAAATGGAAGATGCCCTGACGGCCATTGCAGAAGAGTTAGCAGTTTCCGCAAAACAAGAAGAGAAGGAAGAAGAGGCAGAAGAAAAGGAAGAGGAACAAGAGGCTGAAGAAGAAGTGGAAGCTGCCAAAAAGTCCCCAGTGAAAGCTGCTGCACCTGAAATTAAAGGAGAGGAAGAAGAGGAAAAAGAGGAGGAAGAAGAGGAAGATGAGGGTGTTAAGTCTGACCAAGCTGAAGAGGGAGGGTCTGAGAAGGAAGAGTCGAGTGAAAAGGGTGAAGGTGAGCAGGAAGAGGAAGGAGAAACAGAGGTGGAAGGGGAAAGAGAAGAAGCAGAAATTAAAGAGGAGAAGAAAGTCGAGGAGAAGAGTGAAGAGGTGTCTCCCAAGGAGGAGCTGGCGGCAGAAGCCAAGGTAGCAAAGCCGGAGAAAGCCAAGTCCCCTGCACCGAAGTCACCTGTGGAGGAAGTCAAGCCAAAAGCAGAAGCTGCCCCAGGGAAAGGGGAGAAGAAAGAGGAAGAAGAGAAAGCGGAGGAAGAAAAGAAAGAAGTTGCCAAGGAAGAGAAGGTGGAGAAGAAGGAGGAGAAGCCAAAAGATGTGCCAGAGAAGAAGAAAGCTGAATCGCCGGCGAAGGAGAAAGCTGCGGAGGACGTGGTCACCAAACCGGGAAAGGTGAGCGTGGAGAAGGATGCCAAAGAAGAGGAGAAGGAGAAGGAGAAGGAGAAGGAGAAGGAGAAGGAGAAGGAGAAGGAGAAGGAGGAGAAGGAGAAGGAGAAGCCAGAAGAGGAGGGAGGGAGTGAGGGTGAAGGGAATGGTCAAGGCTCCAAGGAATCCAGGAAGGAAGACATAGCTGTGAATGGAGAGGTAGAAGGAAAGGAGGAGCGGGAGCAGGAGACTAAGGACACTGGCAGTGGGAGAGAAGAGGAGAAAGGTGTGGTCACTAATGGGTTAGACTTGAGCCCGGCAGATGAGAGGAAGGGGGGGGATCGCAGCGATGAGAAAGTGGTGGTGACCAAAACGGTAGAAAAGATCACCAGTGAGGGAGGAGACGGTGCTACCAAATACATCACTAAATCCGTAACCGTCACTCAAAAGGTCGAAGAGCATGAAGAGACCTTTGAGGAGAAACTAGTGTCAACCAAAAAGGTAGAAAAAGTCACTTCACACGCCATAGTAAAGGAAGTCACCCAGAGTGACTAGGAATGGAGTCCATTGCAAAAAGGTTAAGCCATATGACAATTTCAAACTGCATGTGATTTGACAGCTTCAACACAGGACAGGTTCTCCCATGGGGGCTCTGGACATTGTATTTTACTTTGTGCAATACGAGGGAAGTGCATGCGAGCTCAGGGTGCCCCCTCCTCAGTCTTTGGGGGATTCAAATGCATGATATTGTATGTATCTGGGGAATTTGCCAATTTCCTAAGCTGTTGGAAGGGGGGCACTTGGGGGGGATATCTCGAGATGTATTATGCAAAGTACCAACTGAGCCAAAAATAATAAGTGAAACACAGAACTCTCTTAGCCTTAAGAAAGCTATATATGAATAATTACGTTTACCTCACTGGTGCATCGAAAATGGACTTTTGTTCATGGGAGAACCTCGCTGACATGCACAGTTTGCAAACTTATGTTGATAGATGTTAAATGTCACAACAGTATTTGCTCAATAAAGGTCATATATTGGAAACATAGCCCATGACTTGGTATTGTTTTCCAGGGAAATCTCTTCTCCCTGACATTCCCTTTCTCTAGAATACATTGTTTTCAGGAATTAGAGCCAACCTGTCTCTCTAATCACTTTCCCTGAGAGTGTTCACTTTTGAAAGTACATAGGCCGAAGGCATTTTCAGGTGTCAAAATCTTTACTTAGTGCAACCTTCATTCCACAGTTAAAAATTTTATTTCTGAAATAAAAAGCATCAGATATAAAAGAAGGTGTGGGTGGACAGAAGTGTTCGGTCTCCTCAAGTTTCCTTCTCAAACCAGAGTAGAGAGAGCTTCAGAGGAGAGCAGAATAAGGGAGTCACAATTTGTGATTTGGATTTGAGTCCTAGACCAAGGAAGCTGTGGAATTTTTATCATACTGTGTCTGAAATCATCAATACCCTCAACAAGAAATAGCCACTCTCAGAGACACACCTCTGGTGTGTGTGCACGCACACACAGATCTACATTGCTGATTTTTTGTTTCAGTGTTAGAGACTTATGCTTCCAGTATTTTACTCATTGGGGGAAATGTCAGAAATAAATAAAATATTGTTGTTGGGGAAAGAAAGAAAGATTCTCTGACACAGGCAATAAGTGATTTTAGTTGAAAAGCACTGATGATAAAGCAAGAAATACCATTCCCTTTTCAAAATGTATTTGCTTTTGACCTTTACAACTATTAATACATTAATAAGCATATATCTTTTCCATAGCCTTACTTTTCTTATTAATAGAATCAGCCCAATGCTCTATACTCTTTTTAATGGTTTATCAAGATGCTCCAGTTTTAAAGACAAAATGTACCCAGGCAGCTCACTGGTAATGGCACTTTTGTGATGATGTATCCTGGTTACTATCCTTCTGCCAACAGTGCTCACAAATTTTGCTCTATCTGCATATCATCCATACAACTATTTATTTATGTCTTTTCTTCAGAACGACTCATGTTTTATTTTAAAATATTGATTTTTCTAAAGCAAATAATATCCGTGACACCCAAGGTGAAACAGAATTATTTACGTATAGTCAGCAAAAACTGACTCCAGCTAAGTGGAGTTATAAATAAAAAGAGCATATTGGAAGGATACAGAGGAACTTCTGGAATGAAAAGATCAGCAGAAGAAGCAGGTGCTGGGAGGGCGAGCTGGGTCCTCCTCCTAGGGACAGAAGTCCCAGGAATCATCACTCAGCCACAGGGCCAGATGAACTCAAAGCTTTATGTTACTTGATTGAAGTTTCAGAAAGAGAGCACCACATCTACCTCCCACTTTGCCAGCTACCCATGGTGACTGACAGTCCCACCAAACTGAGTCCAATGATGGACAGCAACTCTCCCCTAAGAAAGTCTAGGAACTATTACCAGACGTGAGAACAGAGACGGGATCTACAGGACATGATCTATGTAGATGTGTCTCTATATCTAGTAAATATATGAACATTGCTGAGAAAACGATCCCTTGCACCTAAAATGATCTCACTAAATAAGGCTGTTCTCAAGACATAGAAACCCCTTTTCATTTTTTTCTACTTATAACACTGTTTTAAAATGACAAGATTCAATCAGCAAAACTAGAGATTTATTCCAACAGCTCTCACTCAGTTTTCCACTACCTCATTTTCTCTTCTAAGAATTCATCTGTGTGCCCTGAAACACACAATCATTGTCTGACCTCTTTAAAAGGAGACCATTTCTTTGATAAGCCATGCAAATATTTCTAAATAAATCAATTGCTTGGTGATTTATTAAATCAAAGAATGTTTATTAAGGACAAGGGCCTGGAGATACAAAGGTCTCTTCTAGAACTATTCTGTTGTCAGTGCCAACCACTACACTATTGTTTACAGAGAAAACAACTTGAAATTCATATTTTCAAATATATTCGATCACAAGAAGTAATTGCATTTAAACTAAACACTGGCCCCAAATGTACAAGAAATTAGAGTAACCCTTCTCTAACTACAAACAGTCTCTGGCTACAGTGACATTAAGCCAAAGAAAAAACAGAATTTCTACCTTGGTAGAAGCTTGTCCTAGAGATATTATTTTATTTAAAATATTGCAGAGAATATCAAAGCTAGTTAGTGCTCAGGTTTTAAATATAAAGAAACATAATTTAAAATAAAAACTTAAAAATCCTTCCTCTGGGTCACACAGCTAGTATATGAACTGGAATTTTACCTGGAGTCCAGCTGCAGATCACATATGCTTAACCCTATCCTATGCTATCTCTCAAATTCATCTTGAATTTCAGACCAAAAAGAAAAAAAAAAACATTCTATTAGTATCCCATTTAATATGTCTCTTCGTACTTTAAAAGATGATGTGCTATCTTTTCCTTATGGTGTCATTTGTATCACGAGAAGAATAAAAACTCAGATACAAAAATAAGTGCTGGTTCCTTCTACCACACAGCTTGCTGTACACAAAATAAATGCAGCAACTCCTTTTCTCATAGCAACTTTCATACTCAACAAAAAAAGAAAGTATTATTTCTAGTGCATTTCCCTCTATTGCCAGTCACTCCAGACAGTATTAAAACATTAGAATATTCGTTTCCACAACAAATAGGTTGGTTGTTCCAGTTTGGAACAAGTTCTTTTTTTCCTGGTGGTTTATATAATGTGCCCAAAGGAAAACAGAAGCTATTTTTAAGAGAATTGTTTTATTAGATCTGCATGAAATTCCTCCACTCCAGAGCTCCTCTGTCCTTAAAAGTGTAGAGCTTTAATGAAAGCATTGGATTAAAGTTCAAGTCTTGGGTCATACCCAGCAAAATCACATCTCTGGGGTTCATTATTGCCCCAGTATTTTTCTACATTTTATGTGTAAGGTGGGCTGAAGAGGTGAGTCAGTGAGGTGGCATTTATGAAGGGACTTCATGCTGCAAAAGCACACAGCAGATGAGCAAAACCATTTGCCAAGCACATTCAACTTTAAATGAGATGAAAACTATCGGGGTACCAATCTTTTAATCTGGAGATAAGAAAGTAATCAGTACATTAATTTCCTCATATATAATTTCAATACAAATTGTAATTACAGTGTTCACCTGAATATTGTGTCTAAGATAAATTTAAATGTTCTTATTATAGGCACATCATTTTCACCAGTACTAGATACCTACATCCACTATCTCTATGGAGAATCTAGGTGGAAAATCACTGCATTTCTCATGCCAGTAATCTACAGAAGCTGCATGGACACCCAAGAATCCATCCACCTCTTCACAGAGCTTCCAGTTTTCTAGATGCAAAAAATTTTAAACCATACTGGGGGCTATGGAAAAGTTCTTGCCTCACATATTGAGCACGAGGGGGCCCTGGGCTCTCAATCCCAACAACTCCAAAGCAACAACAAAAAATAGTTTTGCAGACAGCTCTGAAGACAGCACTAAATCCAGAAGCCATACTGATTGTACTCAATGCTATAATGTGGATCTTTCAGAGTTTTCTCTCTAACTTCTCTCGATGCACCCACCCCATAGTGGTAGTGAGGATTGAATCCAGCACCTTCAACTGAGCTACATCTCCATCCTGGTTTTTTTTCTGTTTTTTTTTAATTTAGTAATAGATTCTCACTAAATTGCCATGTTACCCAGGCTAGGTTTGAACTTGCAATCTTCCTGTGTCTCAGGCTCCCAAAGTGCTGAGATTATAGGTATACAACTTCTTATTTAAGGTATTTTTTTAAAATGATAATGTCATAGAGTCAACAACTTACTAACTTTAGGTAACACTCCTCAAATCATTTTTATAATTTTAATTGGTGTTCTTGTCTTAGAAGAGAGAAGAGTCGAAGAGCGTAATGTTTGACATCAAAGGCCTTCTTTGAAAAAATGTTTATAAGGAAAGTAATCACTCCACAGGCCTCGATAGGAAGTCACACCATTTGCATTGCCCCCACACACACACCTATGCACTTATAGGGCAAAGCAGGGATCCTGGGGGACAGCACTGAACCAAGGGCCCAAGAGCTTGAGTAACAAAGTCATCCCCAGAAAGCAGACACTGGGAACTCCTGATTCTGAACTGAGAACACAGGGCAGACCATACATTCTATTAGGTGAACTAAACATACAATGAATGTTTAAATTTTTAAAAATACTACCATAAAAGACACACTGCCATTAATCCCACTCAAAATACTCTTCCTCACTTTGAATGTATTTATCCCATTGTTCCTGTCACTTTCTGAAACAGTTCTGGAAGTCCTCTTTCATGTCTTCAGTTCTGCTGTCCTGGCTGCTGTAAAGCCCTGAATAAATTCAATATGCTTACCTTTCAGGGTCACTTTGACCTTGAGGAAGAACCAGAAGTTACAGTAGCAGATCTGGATAATGAGGTGGATGAGGACACACTGTCACGTTTTTATGAGTTGGCCTTTATGATGCTTAGACCTGAACAGCAGCATTCACTAAAATTTCGATCACATCTTGTAAAGACACTCACAAAAGAGAACTTCCAGAACTGCTTTAGGAAGTGTCAAGAATGATAGGATATATGTTTGAAGAGAGGTGGAATATTTGGAGGGAGGCAGGTTAGTGGCAATGTGTCTTTTACTTTAATAACTCTCAAGCATTTAGTGTATATTTTGAACCCAACTTGTACCTTTGGGTTTCTTCCATTCACAAAACAGCAGACCATGACAGCGGAAGGAGATGCCAGTGAAATGGCTTCTCTATTAAATTGGTTCTAAGTGTTGAAAGGAATTTTGGCAGAAAGTGAATTTACCAGATCACATTAGTACCTCCAAATAGTTTTAACTTTATTTGTTCTCAGTGCTGTTCAGAAATCACAGATTGCTTGAAAACACAGAGGAGTATCATGCAATGGACTTTCTTTGCCCGAGACTGAGGAGACTCAGGCCTCAGGACAAACCGTAGCACCCTGGCCCTCCCATTTTGGCTTGGAAATCTCAAGTATGTGTTGAATCCTGAAATAAGGCTTTTACATCTTGTTTAGTTTATGTCAAAAAAATTATTCTTAGAAAAGAAATTTTCAGCTAAAGAGGAATTTGTACTTCAGATAGTGGGGGTTAACATTTGGAAGAGTGAAAAGTCAAAAGTGATTAACTTATATCCATATAAATATCTAATATTTGAGTAGTTGAAAGAACAAGTGGAAGCCTTTCTCCCTTTTTGGCATACTTTTTTCTAATTGGCACTATCCAGCTACTTCAGAACTGGACTTCTGAGTGGCCTAAATAAAATTGCAAATGTAGGACTCGCAGAACAAACTCTGACAAATGGTAGGTGCCTAGGAAATGGTAAATGTTCATTGCCATTATTAGTTTAAAAGGCAATAATTATAATGTCATGTTTATTAAGTTACCATGTCTATGAGAAATAAACACAAAAATTCAGCCTATAACAAACATTCAAGCAGTAGAAAAGTGTCTTTGCACGAAACTTTACTTATTCTGTGCTACTTAGAAGACTAAAGTTTGGATTAGCTTCCAATATTTAAACCATCTTTTTCACACCTAAGAGGTAGTTGCCTAACTGGTAATTAAAGATCTGCATGACACAAAGTCACCTTGTGTTATGGTTGATACATTATGTCAACTTGGGGAGTCTAGAGGTTTGGCTGAGTGATTCAGCAGGAAGCCAGGGTGCTTACCTTGTGTACATCCTGAGCTTGTGGAAGAGGAGGACATGGAGACTGTGTGAGAGCTACACGCCCCCTGGGTGGGAGCAGCCTGTTTACTATCTAAGGGAGGTAGAAAGAGGCTGATTGTCACCATTCCTCCCTTTTGCTGATTGTTTTTCCTGTGCTCTGCTGCCATGAACATTGCCATGAACATTTGCCCTCTGCCATGTGCCGCTCTGCCTCTGAACCAGTCAAGTAAGGACTGAAACCTCCACAAGCTGTAAGCTAAATAAACCTTTCCTTCCTTCACTTTGGGTTTGGATATTTTGTCTCAGCAATGAGAAAAAAGTAACCAAGACACCTTGTCACAGACCATCCCAACCAGCCACTTTGACTATTCACAAAGCCTTCTTTACAGCATTCTAATCTCTGGCCTCTTGTAACTTTAAGTGGTACAAACTCTGGGGAGGTCAATAATCCCCCTTCCCATTTTCGTAGTATGGAACTTCAGAGAGGCAAAGGCCTGTGCTCAAATCCAAATGACCACTGATACTAGTGAAACAATTGTCGCACCTACTACCTACCAGGTGTTCTTTTTAGCAGTTTCTCTCTAATAAATCATTGAATCTTCACAATAAAGACATGCACAGATATTAGCATTAGCACTATCTTCTGAAGAAGTTTGGGCAAAAGGAATATAGCCCTTCTATATCAAAACCATTCCTTGTATCCTATATTATTTTATAGACAAGATGGCAAGTATGTATAATTTATATTTACTCAACCTTGGAATGATTCTTCTACCCTCTGCCATTACCATTTTCCTGAATAGATTCCATTCTTCATTTTTTAATTTACAGAGAAATTAACCTACTTGCAGGGTTGTGTTGCCTTAAAATTATTGCTCTGTAAGAAGGAGCAACATTACACTCCATGCTGGGGTTAACAGTCTAAATTCTACTAGCCTCTGTGCATGTAATGTTATTTTGTGGAATCCCATTTGACAAATATAATATTTTAAGGTTATGATTGATTCCTGAGACACTATAAGTCTCTATTTTTCCTTTATTCAGAACATTAGGGAGACAAGGAGCTAAAAAAGTTGAGTTTTTCTTCTACTTGTTACTCACCTATAATGTAGAACTGGTCCCATCAGGTCCAGCTACATGTAACTGCTTACCATCTTTGACAAGTAAGGGCCATAAGGAAAACATTCAGGCTGTGTTAAAGTAATTGTATGTCAAGTGACATTATCTCTGCATCAGCAAGTAGACAGGTCCTGGCAATTCTAAAAAAGCATGCCTTGCATATAACATTAGAAATTAGGACAAATTTGGAAATGTCACTTTGACCTCCCACCCACTGTCATCTGTTACTATTGTAGTTTGGGATTGAATTTCCATTACCTGGTATCATTGGTTATGAAGCTTAACAATCACAGTGTCCTGTGAAAGCAGCTAACCATGTCCACCCTCTGGGTCCCCTCACTCCACAAATGAGGGTAAACATCACAATCAGAGGAAGTTCGGAGTGTGAAGCCCCTCAATGTTCTTCATCAACGACCCATAAAATATGACATCCATCTTCTAAAGTTTCCCTTTCTCCTTGGCCACTGGCAGTCCATTTTGCCAATATTTTGCTACTGACGTACTTAGAGCATTTGTTCAGGAAGGTAAATGTCCTGTCAAGAGATACGAAAATCAAAGCCAAAGGAGGAACGCTGAATGGGGTCACCCAAAGTATCCACTTCCTCCTCAGATTTGGTAAAATAATAAAAGTGAACAAGATCTTACTGAAAGAGAAAAGAAGGTTGTTCAAGAAATGGGAATGGGTAATATCCCTAAGAACTGGTGCTTTGCCCACGTGAACCCTCTAATCCCATGCGCCATCAGAAGAGAAAACATAAGGATGCAGTATACAAGTCACTGCCCAGCCAGCAGTCCATTTAGCTCAGAGCTCCGGATGCCTTTTGTGGTACATTTCCTGACACTGGCCAGGGAGGCCCGTGACTCTTTTTATCAGGCTGAGCCTCCACTCTGCTTAGTGCTCCATGACAGCAGGGCCACTAACCTCCTGCCTGTCAGTACAAAGGCTGAGTCTGAAATGTCACATTGAGACCCTCTGCACACTCATAACATTTTCCTCTTTCCACCTCTTTTGGTACCACTGGTCACATACAGCCTTTGTCTCATATTATTTACTTGGTTTGAGACAGTCAAGCATCACCCAAAATAGAGTAAGACAATTAAATGCTGAGAAGGGACCCCATAGGGATCGTGCCTCATCTGTGTGCTTTCACAGCAGAACCAAATAAAGACCTAAATAGAGTCCCATAACATACAACCCCAGAGTTAAAACTACAATAGCTACAAACACACCCCACTGACACAGATGTAAGCAAGGATCAGCCTCCTGCAACCTGCCTCGTCCTAGCAGTCAAAGCTAGCAGTGAGTGAGCTGTCTGCAGTTGAGACAGTGACCATCGAGTACAGATTCTCACTGAGAGTTTGAATCCCTTATTTGCATGGGGAACCTGGATGGCAACTTTTGGCCAGACCTTTTCTATGTTAACTACTCTTTTTCACTACTCTGTTTGGAGAACTCTTTTTCAGAACTGTAGATACCCTGTGACTCAAGCAAAAGTACCAAAAAAAGCCTTGCCCGGGGCCTACATTTGTTCTGGGTTTGGTCTCTTTCTACTGAAGAACCCAGCTTCTATAATGGGCTCTTCTCCCAAATTTCTGTAGGCAAACAAAAAACAATATAGCAAGTACAATATTGCTTTTAAGAACACAAATTTTGGCACTGAATTAGATCTAGATTTCAGGATGGTGGATCTCAACTACCCTCTGCCTCACTCTCTGGAAATATTGAACAGTCCAGATTGACAAAGGCCCAACCAAATCAGAGAGTCAAAAGCAAAGCCAAGCCCCCCAGAGCAGGCAGGGGCTGTTCCCCACCTGAGTTAGGGCAAGGGCATCTGACCGGCCAGGCAACAGCAAGTGACAGGAAACCGACCCCAGTCATCAGCAACAGTGAAGAGTCAGAACAGAGCAGATGGTAGGGGACAGGAAGCCCAGAGTGAACA
Source organism: Dinomys branickii (assembly GCA_004027595.1). Taxonomy (NCBI): domain Eukaryota; kingdom Metazoa; phylum Chordata; class Mammalia; order Rodentia; family Dinomyidae; genus Dinomys; species Dinomys branickii. The sequence goes on along the minus strand of PVLD010007345.1, from coordinate 64,643 downwards.
GTTCAAAATCCAGTTTTTACCCACTCCTAAACAATGCTCAATAAGGAATCATTTGAGACCTAACTCCCGCCAAGAAAACTGGCTGCTCATAGAAACCAAACAGGTTTTTTTATCCTCAGCTCTTTTTCCTCTACAGTTAGATGTGAGTGCATTAAGAGTGGTCACCCAAGAGGCAAGTGAGGTTTCACTGAGTGTTTATGCAAAAAAAAAGACAAAAGGTTGAAAGATATGCCAGGGAAGAGCCGTACCAGAGATAACTGGTCCTATCTCTGTCACAACAGTAAAATCTGTCTCTAGAGCAATGCCATTAAAACACCCTTAACTCATACATTTCTCTACAGGTCAGAAAGTAGTTTCAGATGCACCAACACCAGTTTAACCTCACAATACCATAATGCACAGGACAGACATTACAGTCTCTTTTCAATCTCCAGAAATAGAAACTGAAAGTGGTGATGTATCCATATCAGAGGAAATTCCCTAGTGAGCCCTAATGTATGCATTACTTAAGAATAGTTTTTAAATGAAAAGGTTTTACTTTTAAATTCTAAGTGTAACAATTATTCATTGCAGAATACTAGAATTGTACAGCATTCACCCATATTCCTAACTTTAAGGTTATTGTTACATTTCAAACTATTTCCTCCTGATCTTTTTCTATGCATAAAATGAATAAGGCTGTGACCATTCTGAAAATACTCAGTTTTTTCGGTAACAATATAACTGTTCCCTCTTTTTGCAAATTTTTCACCATGATTACATGTTACAGAACACTCAGTATTTATCATAGTCCACCACTCAAGTAGTTCTGCCTGAGCACAGCAGCTCATTTATTTCAATATAACCTCAAACCATTTAAATTATGAAAATACGAAAAACTGATTGATAATAATCTTTTGGATGACAATTTTTGTCACTGGGCCTTTCCCAAAAGACTTTTCCACAAATACGCAGCAGATGCTGGAAGGGCATCCAGGCCATGGGAGAGGTATTCATTCCAGCCCACTTGAATCTGAGTCAGTTTAAGCAATCTGTGGTGGAATTGTTTTGTATTCAAAAACTGACACCTTGTAAAGTAAGTATCAGAGGCAAAGGTCAGTAGGTAGGTGACAGAAAGTTGAGGGGAAAATCCAAAATAGAAAGCAATATGAGAGATAAAAGAAAGATCGGGGAAGGTAGGAAACTTATCAGAACCAAAGAAGAAAGCCTAGGGGCAAGACTGACAGCGTAGCTGGGGGAAAAGCATGTCCCTCCCAGTGATCCAAAGACACCTCCCCCTTTGCTTATGTGTGGCCCTATCCCTTTGCAGATTCTCAGGATCTGAGGCTAGGTGGGGCCTTATCATTATCATATATTTATATAGTATAAATTTATCCACATTATGTTTTTATATGTAAGTATATGCTTAGTATGTATTTATTAAAGGTCAGAAACCAGGCTAAACACTTTTCATGTAACATCTTGTATAATTTCATCATAGTAACCACTCTATGAGATAAAAACCACAAAATCCCTAACAGCTAAGGAAACTGAGATTCAGAGAGCTAAATAACTGAGCCAATGTCACAGAATGAGTAAATATCACAGAACAGATTCACACCATTTGTCTCTAACACATGCTCCTGACCCTACACCATACTGCTTTCTTTAAAGGACATCTAGCCCAACTCTTGGGATCTTCCCATTCATTTAAAACATTTTGCCAGTATTAGAATATCTTTACAGATGGGAACTATTGCCAACCAAGGCAACCCATTCCATTTCTCAACAGCTCTGAATTCATTAACTTATTCATTCAAAGTGTTGGTAAGACAGGCATAGTTCCAGGTCCTGGGGCATAGCAGTGAACAATCTAACTCCCTGCCTTAGTGGAGTTTATCTTCCTGTAGAAGGAAGTAGGGAAAAGCCAAAAGAAAAATATGTAGGCTTCAAGGCAGAAAGTCACTGTGGAAAAGAATGAAGCAGGAGGTCAGGGACAGTGGCACATGCCTAAAGTCCCAGCTATGCAGAAAGCTGAGGCTGGAGGAGCGCTAGACCCCAGGAGCTGAGGCCAGCCGGGGAACGCAGTGAGTCTCTGTCTGAAAGGGAGGAAGAGACAAAGGAAAGAAGGGATGGAGGAAGTAAGGAAAAGAAAGTGAGGAGGGGAAAGTAAGGAGACTGATCATTACATGTTATGCATATTCTCCCATGTGCATTAAATTAGCTGTAGATAATATATAATACCTATTATATACAATGTAAATGCTGTGAGAGCAGCAGTCATACACAGCACAGACTCCATCTTACTCCAGAAAGAATGTCTATCAGCAAGAAATCAAGTATAAACAAATGTTTGTGAGGTTTCAGGGGGAAATGGAAACTTTCTACATTGTTGGGATTGTAACCTAGTAAAACTTCTATGAAAATTACTACAGAGATTCCAACTCCATTTGACCCAGCTGTTCCCCTTCCGGATATCATCCCAAAAGAGTGAGAGACATCATGTTTCAGTGATGCATGCATGTCTATGTTTATAGCAGCACAATTCAATAACAGCTGAAACTTGGAGGCAGCCTGTATACCCTCCAGCAGATGAACAGATAAAGAAAATGTTTCTCTTATATGAGAAGCCCAAAGTATAAATAATTTAAAGAGCAAAGTAAAAGACAAATGATAAGAAATAGAGGGATAGATTTTATGATCTAGGGATGGGAGATGCAGAAGATAGGGGAAGTGAAAAGGACTATGATGCAAGATGTGTATGTACCAATTTCCCATGATAAATGTATTCATTACATATTGCAAACATGCACTAATAAAAGGGAAAAATAAAATAGCTATTATACTATATTTAAGGGAATAATAACAAGAAAAAGTCTATACATATTTGCACAAATACAACTTTTAAAATATTTTGAAACCACCATTAGTTGAATCCATGGATACAAAACCCACAGATACAGAGGGCTGACTGTGTAAGATATGTAGCTGGTATTTATAAAATGTACTCAGGTAAACATGAGAAAATCCGTTCCATGAAAAAAGAACAAGTGCTCGGGCTCTAGGCAAAAACATGTGTGGTATACTGGCAGAGCGACTGGGAGTTCCGGTTGGCAGGCACAGAATTGACAGGGAGTGTTGGATGTCACAGTCAGATGGGACCTGATGGGGTAGAGACATGAAGCCCATAGTAAGTACAAGCCTTCAGAGGGTCTTGAACAAGGAAATAACATAGATAAATTTTGAAAGAGTCACTCTGCTAATATTGAATATATATTGTGAGACAAGAGGAGCTGAGATCAAAAGGGGCAGTTACAAGGCCATTTATTGCAATCATCTCAGTAAGAGATTTGGTACCTAGGACAAAATGGTAGCATTGAAAATGGCAAGAAACCAGGTGGCTTCCGAGAAGGGCTGGCGCTTGTAACATATTTGAAAGTCAGGTCCATAAAATTTTCTGGTGGGAAATTGGAGAGAGTGAGAGAAAAGAGAAAACGCAGGTCACTTCTGATGGCCTGGGCATTTGATAGGCTGGAGTTTCCACCTACTGAAGTCGAAGCTACCAGGGAGAATTACAAGTGGGCAGGATTAGAGGAAAAGAAGGGAAATGAGGACACTGGCTTCACCATGGGAAGCTGATGGCCATGAGACACCGAAGTGGAAATGGCACCTCCAGCGAAACAAATTGCCTGAAACTCTGAGCCTCTTATTTTACCATAAAATGTGTGGAATGTGTGTCCCCACACCTCCCAGCACTGTGAGAAAGAGTACAGTGCTTTTAAAAGCAATGAACACTAGAAAACCCAAACTCGATGATGGTGATAATTTTTATTATCACTGAAATTAAAATATCAACTGTGAAGAATGAAAGGAACGAACAGATGGGGACCTGGCCCCCATATGGATAGTAGGATGAGGACGGAGGAGAAAACAAGGCTGGGTGCAGAGATGCGAAATGAATTTGTGGGCTTTGGCAGTGGGACGTGGCAGTGGATATGGTGTGCTCAGCTGCCCGCAATCTTCATGTGATTGTTTACAGCTTTCAACATTTTTTTTTAAACGAGGCTTCACCATCAGGTTGCTCCTGGCCACAAAGACCTGCCTTGATTCCCCAGAAACTAAAATCAGTAAATCAATAATGTCTCTAAGAAGAAACAGTTGATTTTATTCCATACCTCTTTAGCCCCAATAGATAAGGTCCACACTATTTGGAGTTTTCCTTATTTATACACTTATTTCCAAGTTAACAAGAGAACTTGGATCGAACTACTTCAGGTATGAGCTACCAGGTGGTCATTAATAAAATCCAAAATCCCAGGAAGAAAGAAAAAGAGAAGAGAAGAGAGTCTATGTTAAATGGCACAGATCTGTCCCTTGCTGTACCAATGTTGTTGTAATATTGACAATTTTTCTCTAATATATAGTGTCTACCATACTCCCAGCATGAGAAAAGAGAAGGAATAAGAAGAAGCACCACCTCTCAGGAGGCAGTGCTGAATAACACAGGGAGAACACAATGGAGTCTTAGAATCTGGTTCTGACTCTGCTATAATCAATGACAACACATTTGACAAGTCACCTTTCCCCTCTGGATCTCAGTTTCATGTATGGAATAATTTATTTCTTAAGTAGGTTCGATAATTTTAAAATTCTCTAATTCTTTGACACTTTAAATTCAAGGGCATTTGAAATTAAAATATTTCTTGTTTTTAAGGTGGAGGGCTTAGAGTATTGAAGGGGAGAACTTCAAAACACCAGCAAGTCAGGCATGGTGGTGCATGCCTATAATCCAACCACTTGGGAGGCTAATGCAGGAGAAACACAAGTTCAAGGCCAGCCTGGGGAACTTAGTGAGACCCTGGCTCAAAATAAAAAAGAAAATATAGGGCTGAGAACGTAGCTCAACAGTAGAGTACTGACCTAGCATGCACAAAGCCCTGAGTTCAGCCCTCACCACTACACACACAAACACCAGCAATATTTGTTTCCAAGCACTGAACTCTCCCCATTCCCACATTTCTGACTGCAGCCTCAAATGTCCCATGACAAAAACAGACCTGTGACATTGTGTTGGTTCCACAACCTGCTATAGCTTCACTATTCCAGGATTCATGAAACGCAAAATCCATTCCATCAGTACTATGATTTGGATAAGGGTCTCCCAAAGATCCAAGCCCAAGGTGCTTCCAGAACCTTTGAGAAGTGAGGCCTAGAGGCCAAGGTGAAGACTTGCCTGTAGAGGGGATGATGTTAGTGCGCTAACCCCTTCCTCTCCCTTCTACTTCCTGGCTGACATGAGGAGAGTTTTGGACCATATCTGCTCCCTACTGTAGCAGGCTGCTTGTTATAGCCCAAAAAGCAACTAACCATGGAATGAAACCTTCAATACCATGGGTAAAGACCATGATTTACACTGATTATCTCAGTTACTTTGCTAAGGTAATGGAAGAGTGATTAATACAATCAGTCTCTCAGATCAAAAACTTCTTGTCTCAAAATTCCAACATCTGTCTTCAAACTGTGTCTTGGTTTCTTTTCTCTTGTTTCCAGGAAAAAAATACCTGATGCCCAAAATAGCTGAATAAAGAAGGAAGGGTTTATTTAGCTCTCAGTTTGTGGAGGTTTCACTCCATACTCAGCTGGCTCCGGGGCAGAGTGGCACATGGCAGAGGGCAACAGTTCATGGTGATGGAAAATAGCAAAAGCAGCAAAAGCAAAAAGGGAGGAGCAGAAAGAACAAGCCTCTTTCCCTCCCTTATATTGCATGCAGGACACCTGCCCCACACCCATACTCCCAGCATTGGACCGTGGATCAATCACAAAGTCTGGAACAAGTCCCCATGAATGCATGAGGCTTTGGGGGAACATCTAGACACAAACCATAACAAACCACTTGAAAACATCTATGTCAACACCAACACACTAGACCCACCACGACCACCCATCCAGACATCACTGTCTCTTCTCATCTACACCACATCAATAACCCCCTAACTGGCTTTCCAGTCTCCACAGTTGTCCCTACAGCTCCCCCTTAACACAATGACCAGAATAAGCCTTTTAAAACACAAGTCCCATCATCATATCGCTAAGTGACTTGAAACCTCCCAATGGCTTTCCATGACTGTCTATCTCCCACACTGTAAAGTCCAAAGCCCTCACCTGGCCTGCAAAGCCCTACCTCATCTAGTGACGACCCCTCAGACCTCAGTTCCTACCACTCTCCTCTTGGTCTCTGTTACTCTGATCACACCAGCCTCTGGATTCTCATCTCAACCCACTGAAATGCTCCCACTTCAACACCCCTGTACTGAACATTGCCCATTATACACAGGACTTTCCCCACCCCTGTTGCAGGTCCCTGCCCAGATGCTTCCCTAACAGGGAAACCTTGGACCGATCAACACAAAATATTACACAACCTCTATTCCATTCACTTTCTGTTGCAGCTCATATCATATGACATGACATATGCTTCTTAAAAAATATCACCCGCCTCTGTGAAAACAAGAAATTTATGTTTTAAATGCTGTATCTCTAGGGCCTCAGGAAAGTATTTGACCCATAACAAATACTTATGAAGTCACTGTTAGATGAATGAATGAAAGAAATCTATGGTGCAAACTTTTAAAAATCTTTATTAGCATCTATGACCTGCAATGAGCTCAAACCTGGCATTCAGCTTGGGAGACGGTGTCATGTCAATGCTGGCAAAAACTAACCAGTAAGTATGTGGGTTCTGGGGCCCTGAGTCTTCTTGGGTATCTGGACTCCTTCCTCTGCCTGAGGCCGGTAGGGTTAGGGGCTGCTGCCTCTGCTTGTCCCTGCCCAGGCTTAGACTTCTCCTGGGACCAATGTAGGGTCTAGTGAAATTTGTACTGCACATTTCCTGAACAGTACCACCCCAGCCTGAGGGAAAAGACACAGAGAGTACTCTATGAGTAATGATTATTCAAAATGATTAGTCACCCACTAACTGAGACAGGCACTTTGGAGGCAACTCCTGTATTAACACATCTTCAGAGGTGTCCTTTCTTCTTGTTTCAGCAAAGACTCTTTAGAAGAATTTGCAGAAGCCCAGCCAAGGTTACCATGCCACTCAGATTCATTCTTTTAGACAACTTGGAGTAAACTTGGCTCATTATAATACTGAACAGTGCATGTCCAGAAACATTCAAGTCTGCCTTCTTAACCTTAACTTTTCTCCCTTCTTAAATTATAACCTTAAACTGAGCTTGCTCAACAATATGTGTCTTAAACCAAGTATGCTCAAGAGGGCCTCTGCTCATAAAGTGCTTCCTTGTATGAATATGTAGAGCCCCTCGGGCTACCGACCCCCAATAAAATCCTCAAGCTTCCTTTCTCTGTGGGGAGAGCCCTTCTTCAACTAACCCCAGTGATCTCCTTATTTGCTGCTACTGAAAAATCTGCTGGTTGTGCTCTGACCAAGCTGCAAACTCAAGATGGGTTTGGTTACATGGCTGCATTCCTGCCTCCAGGTCTGGATGCTTTAGAGTCGGGCTTTCTCTCCTTAAAATCAGACTCCGGGGAGGCTAGGGTATCTGCCCAGGCTTTAATAGGAAAGGGCACTGCAGAGAATGACGTTCATGCTTCTCCCAGCTCTGGAACAGACACTTCTGCCTTCCTGAGCAGCCGGGTGACAGAAGTTTTTGAAAGGAAAGGACCATTCCCCAGGCCACGCTCTCCTTTCCCCAGGGGTTACAGGGGTTGACAACCAGGGACCCCAGGGGACCAGCCTGTCACATCTCAAGTCCTGGACCAGGAGAAAAGTGTGGCAGATGCAGATTTCTAGCACCTGCTCCTGCCCCTCCTGCGCATCCCTGAAGGGCTGGGCTTAAGTCTTGCAACTTTACTATTTTCAGAGAGCAGGGTCTTAGCCAAAGAATTCTATAATGCGAGTGCTGCATTTTGTACCTAGTACCTAGGTGTGAGGGCATCCCTCACCTCGCACCTGATTTTCCACAGGAAGCATTAGAGCTGCTCCCAGTGACTGAGGGGACAAGTTTGTGAGCCCTCATCTGCAACCCTGGTCGTGGCTCCCAACACACACACACACACACACACACACACACACACACACACACACACGAGCGAGGGGAAATGGAAAGAACAAATGAAACAGCTGTGACCCGCAACCACCTGAGGTGGGATGGCGCCCCTGGGTGGCATTTTGATTTTCCAAAGCCTTTCCTCTCGGTCAGCTCGAGTTAAGGAGAATCCTTTAAATTGTTTAAAGAGACTAGAATGGACGATGTACATCTCCCAGGTAATCCTGAAAATCCAGGTCTGCCGTTTCGCTTCCCACCCCACCCCCCTCGGGGGCAGAGCAGATGGGCGCCTCGCGTGGGTGCTTCCTGGGTCTGCAAGGAATTTTCTCCCCATCATCTGGCACAGGAGCGCTGCCCGGAAGAAGCCCTGGTGTGCCCCAAGAGGTAAGTCCTGAGAGGCGGCAAGTTGCAGTACCCTGGGCGTGCGACCCCGAGCACAAGGTGCCTGTCTCGCCTGGATCTTCCGGGAGTAAGAGGATGTGGTGTGTGAATAATTCACACACGCGCGCACACGCAGGTGACTGGCTTTGCCCCAAAGAGGAGTGAGGGTCCAGGGGTTGGGCCGCCCTGGGGAACTACCTCTAGGCACGAGGCTGAAATCTGCTTCAGCTCCCTGCTGTCTGGGCATGGCAGATGAGATCTCCGGAGTCTAAAGCACTGCAGAAATCACACTTGCTGTGTTCTAATTGCACAGCTCAGGCGGGACTGGGAGGAGGATGCTGTGTGCGCAGAGGAGAGACAAGGGACATGCCAAAGTGCTTGATGTCCTCAGGAGTCGCTAGAGGGACCCCCTGGGGACAAGGTGCACACTCTGAGGTCACTTTCTCAGACACTGGTAAGTAGAAAACACTCTCCCGCGAAGCTCCACATTTGCAGAGTCCTGAGTGCCCCCTGTACCCGCCCACCGGGGGTCCAGCTGACAAGCAGGGTGTCTCCTCCTTCACCCACGGGAGGGGTGCACCATGCCCTGGCCTCAAAATTACCCTCTGAGCTCACATGTCTGACACCAATTTCTCTGCTTTAAATTGTGTGAATGATTTGAGGCTGAGAGCTGTGAGATTCTTCAGACACATTGTTCCTTTGTGTGAATTCAGGAGGGGGTAGAGGAGAGAAAGGAAACTAGGGTGTGTGTGTGTGTGTGTGTGTGTGTGTGTGTGTGTGTGAGAGAGAGAGAGAGAGAGAGAGAGAGAGAGAGAGAGAGAGAGAGATCTGTGTGAATGTGCTAAAATAGTGAAGTTCTCCAATGAACAAATTATTAGAAACAAGCTAGTCAAAATGATCTGATCATTAATCACTTTCTCTCAGCCAGGTGTACATAGAATTTTCAGTGTGAGTTTCTGTCTTCACTGGTGGAATAAACAGAGAGAATGAAAGGAAAGGGAAACACTAGTTTTGCTGCATCAGAGCATCACACTAGTTGTTGTTTTAATCTGAGTACCAGTGAATAGCCTATGTGTCACATGAAACTATAAAGAAGCAGGAAAGTTATAAATTGAAAAAAAATGACTTTTGGCTAAGAGCAAAAGGATCGCTGGCCATCAGTTCATGAACAAAGATATTTTTCGTGTCCACAAGAAACCTGAGCCTCATCTATAATTTCTCTGGATTTTTAAAAGTCATTTTTGCACTAAGCCCAATTTTGATCAGCACAAATTTCTCATTTAGTAGAAGTGTTATGGTTTCGGTCAAGAATGTCCCCCAAGAGCCTCGTGTGCTCGGAGGCTGCACTTTGGGAAAGTGAGTAGACCGTGTTGGGTTATAGCTGACTTGCTCTGAGAAGTTAGGTCCCGGTTAGAGCTGGGTCACTGGCTTACCCTGGAGGCCTTAGTCTCCCCGGGTGGCTCCTCATTTCTCTTCTCGATGCTTCCTCACCACCATGAGGTCAGCAGATTTCCTCCACTGTGCCTCTGTGCTGTGCCATTTCCTGCTTTAGAGCCAGCTGACCATGGGCTGCACACTGTGATCCCAAACCACTTTTTCCTCCTTTAGCTTGTGGGTGTTGGTTCTTTTGCCCAAAGAATGAAGAAAGTGACTAAGACAAAAAGTTTCTCCTTTAAACTCGTGTTGAAACCCAAGATATTAAAAAATAATTAAGATGTTAACTGGGATAAGTTGGACTAACCTACAAAACAATGCATTTTATTATTTTGTCACGACCAAAGTTATATATTAGCTGCTACCATATTTATCCCAAGTAACTACAGTGATACGTATGTCATTTCAAATGAATTACTGCAGAAAATCTAAGGCCTTGATATACGGCTGCAATTCCTTTACAGAAAAGGAATATGGGGATATATATCAGGACCTATTAATCCGTACATAAAACCCTCTGAACACATAATCTTATGAGGGGAATGACTAAAGAACTACCCTAATAAAAAGCCAAACATGAACATGTTCAGTAGATAAGGATAATAATGGCCAACCTGTCTGTAATTTTCATGAACAAGTTCTTAAATTGAACTCCATGATCTATAAGAATGAGCACACCGATGGGAAGAGAGTGGGAGAATATTTACAATTGGAATTGTTTCAGAAACTCTAGAAAGGCTGCTTTCTATTCTTTAGAGAAATAACCACACAGCCAGCTGTCTGTGGTGACCTCTGGTAATCTTCCGTATTTAGTGTTTAGGCCACTGTGCATATCCCTGCCACACTGAATCAGGCAGGCTGGCCACATAGCCGGGAGAACACACTGGCTAGTCATTGTGCATTAGTTTCAAGGCTAGGTCATAGGAGACATTGCATCCTCTGCTTTGATTTCTTGGCGTGTTGGCTCTGAGGGAGGCCAGCTGCCATACTGTAAGATACTCAAGCATCTTGGTAAACAGGTTCCCATGGAAAAGACATCACCAGTCACATGACAAAGCACCTTGAAACACATCCTGAGTCCCTATTAAGCCTTCCGATAACAGTAACAACAACTGGGGTCCTAGCATCTGGGAAGTGAGTAATCCTTCAAGATAAAGTTTCATTTCATCTCTCTTTATGAGATTTGCTTCCGGCCTTCCAAAAACATGTAGTTAAGCGGAAGAATTAAGACACAAACAGGGACAAAAGAAAAACTTGGGCATCCTAGGTAACTCTGTTGGAGCATTGTGAGTTTATATGTGACCTTTGACTTAGAAGGAGTACAAGAACTCCATATGAGTTCTGACCACTGTGTGCAGATTTGGAGTTCTGTCATAATGCATCCCTGTGAACGCAGGCATATAGCCAAGGACAGCCAGTGGTGAGGAATCGTTCAGAGGTGGGCATGAGAGCTGGACTCTGAAGTCTGAATCCCAGCCCTACCGTGTCATCTAGCTGTGTGGTCTTGTTTGAGCCACCTAATCTTAACTCCTCACCTATAAAATAAGGATTGTGATCATACCAGACCTATAATATTGCAGTATATAGGGAATAGATGAGTCAACTCAGATATTGCACTTAGAATGGCTCCTAAGACATAGAGCTATGCTGACAGTACTGGAATCTCCATGTAGGAGGAAAAGCAACCAAGTTCATCCCTTACTGGTTTAATGATAGATATAGAAATTTACACTGAGTTCAGCAACTTCTTGTCCATGATAGATTTGAGTGAAGACTTAAGTCATAACATATAGGACACACACAGTTTCCCATTTCTCCACTCAGCTTGAGCTTCTAAGCAGTGAAGGTTTTGCAGGATACTTTGAATCAACAATATAGAAAGGACGAGACAGCCACTACTAAACCTTGATGTAAATGAACACATTGCAGCCAGGCTAGGGGTAAAAATGGTCAGTGCTTCATTAGAGAGCAACAGTGCTATCCAGGTTAGATACTTGATTCTCTGCTCTTTAGAGGTGTGAGCTGAACTAGGACAGATTACTGAATCATCTTGGCTTTGTGGTCATACTGCAAAATTTTTAATCTACCAAGAAGTCATTCATTCAACAAATATGTAGTGTACTTCTACTAAGGGAGTAAGTATGCTAGATTCTAGGGATAAAATAGTGAGCCACAGAGACAGAGCCCCGTGCCTCTGACGGTCACACAGTAGTGGAAGTGGCAGACACGTGTCAAGTGATCACAAAGTAGGTATCAGCGCCAAGGACCTTTAAAAGTCTTGTAAGCATATTTAATAGAGAAACCCGACCTGCCAGAAGAGATCAGGACAGGCTTCCCCTAGGGAATGACGCTTAAAAGTCTGTATCAGAAGGGAAAGTGGGACCTAGCCGGGTAAAGCTGACGGAAGGAGAAAACGAAGATGAGTGTTGCAGAGAGAAGAACCAGAAAAAAAAAAAAAAAAAAGGCCTGTGACATGCGGGAGAATAGACCACAGTGACTGAAGCACAGGAAGCGAGAGGCAGGGGGCAGACACGGGATTGAGGCACAGAAGTAAGTAGGGCTAGGTAGGCCTTGAAGATGACATCAGAGATTCTGGTTTTTATGTTAAAACAAGTAGGAAGTTATTGCAGGGAGTTGACCTGATAGAACTATGTTGACTGAAGGGTTTCAAGAGTAGATACTGGGGGGATATAGCTCAGTGGAATAAGCGCCTGCCTAGCAAGCGCAGGGTCCTGAGTTCGATCCCCAGTACCGGAAAAAATAAAAAAAATAAAAAATAAATAAAAAAAAAAAAAGAGTAGATACTGGGAAAATCACTAGGGTGGTGGCAGCGTCCATGGACAGACTGTGGCAATAAAATCAATCGGAGTGATGATGAATGAGACAGGAGGGGCTGAGGAAAAGGGTGAGATGTCACACGGAGGTGTGTGGTTTACAGAACGCGATGACTGGGCGTGGAGTCACCGGGAACAGGCGCAGCGGTGAAGGATCCGACTCGGAGGGGAGCAGAGTGAAAGCGGGTACTGGCCACTGTATCACATTTGGAGACGTTGTGAAAAAGACTTCAAAGTCATTACGTTTTTAAGTATTTTATTATGGCACACAGGATAGAGTATGGAACAATGTTCTTGCTTCAACCAAGTATTTCTCAAATCAACCAGCTGTTTGCATTTCGCTAGTCACTTTCACCATACAGCTTGCATCAGTCTGAGGCGGAACCGTGTGCATCCTCCCACGTTCAGTGAGCATGAATGTGAAAAGCTTGATTCCTGAGGAGACGCCTAATCTTTACAGCAGTTCAAAGGGATCACATAACTTGAAATTGAGAACACTTTGGTTTCAGGTGAAATTCGTATCTGTCAATGGTCATCTTAGAAACAGATACTGAACAAAGTTAGTGGACAAAGCAGTTGTTTAAGAACAGAGGCAGAGCAGCAGACAGTAATTTCATCTATATCCCACACCAAATGCAAAGGCAAGAGTTTTCACAACTTTACAATGGACACGGACACTCTGTGGTGTTTTTTTATGCAGTGTTCAACCAGTTATTGAAATACAAGTATTTCCCAAATAAGACATGCAGAGCAATGCCAGTATAACACACAAATGTGTTCTCTTCCCCCTAAGTGTCTCCTAATAATTTCATTACTGGTGTCTGTAATTTTTTAAAGATTTAAAGTGTGTGGCATTAAATGCTATTTATTATAGGCAATAGAATTAAGCTAACAACACACTGAATCATGAGCTCAGGATTGCAGGCAACGTGTTTACGGAGGCAAATAACCTTTGATATCCTTTCTCCTTTCTAAATTATGCATTGATAAAAACATTATTCCTTTTGGTTATATCATGTGTTCAGGTTTCAATTTCTGCCCATATCAAAAACCTAGCTATTGTGATTAACATGTGGGATCCATATTCTACCCATATTGCATGATTACATACTAGTTTTCCATGAAGGGTGTATTTGTCATATAATTTCAAAATTGTCTCCTACAAAATCATCCTTTCCCATAATACAGTACATTTTTCAGACTAAAGTATAGTTATTTATGGACTCTCTCACTTCCTCATGTTTATTATCAGTAAAAGTTTGAGGGAAGACAACTTATAGTCATGACCTAACTATATTATTCCACAGAATTTCCAATTAAATAGGAAAGGTATTGTAGCTGTTAAAATATTAGCTTTTCAAAAAACTGAAGGTCAATATTTCACTTGTCTATTGTTTATATTGGTGCCACATTTAAAGGTATTTTAAGTAAAAAAGCCACAGCAAGAAATATGTCATTCAGTGTAACTTTATTTACTATTTATTGCACATAACTTGAGGTCTTTAATTTCTAACCACCAAAGGTTTAAAATACTATTTTTCCATGAAGTTTAACATTAACATTGGTAAATTCATTTATTCATTTTTTTTTAATTGTAAACATCTGAATGATTCACATTGCCATAGATCCTGAACTCATAAGCGTGAACCATGCACAGGCTGGCAGCAAGCCAGAAAGCCACTCTGCAAGCAAACGGATACTCTGCATAAAGAGAAAAGTCATAGCACAACATTGAATGTCCGACCTAGGTCATCTCAGAATTATACATATATTGACTTCTTAATTCATATAGGGTCTGGAACTCAACTGGTTGGTTGGTGATGAGGTCGACCGGATTTTGGGAGAATTTTTCCTGGAATAGGTAAGGAAAAGGGGACTCAATCTTTCTTCTTAGTTGCTTGTTCCTCGCTAGCACCTTCATCCTTCTTCTCCTCCTCTTCAGCTTCTTTGGTTTCCTCTGCTTCTTCACCTTCACCTCCTCCTTCTTCTTCCTCCTTTGCCTCTTCAGATTCTTCCTTGGCTGCTGAAACACAGAAAGAAGATTTACAAGATCCAAATCCAGGTTAAGTCCAGTCGAAAGATGTCTGCCAGGGTTTTGTGAATTATGAAGCACTACTATGAAAATGCTTACCAAAAATTTTTCCACTCCACTCTCCCAAAAGATGCGTAACACGCAATACTTCCCGTGAACAACTTGCCAGGGGACACGTATTTCAATGAAAGGCTATTACTTCCTCTCTAAGGCCTAAACTTAGTTCTATGGTGTTAAACAAAATTTTGCAATTATTATGCATCAATAAAATAAACCAAAAGAAAGAAATGTTTGACCCACTGTTTCCCTTATAAGGAATAAATGCTTGATAAAGATATGTGGAACAAACGCAAAGGCATTGTTAAAGATCCTGAAATCACACATGAACAGAGCTTCTCTAAGCGAGCAGGCCCGTGTGTAGCTCATGCGCCCTCTACCAAATCTCACACCCGCTCTATACTCGCAGGGTCTGCTCTCATCATACCTCCTTCCTCTGCTGCCCCCTCCTCTTCTTCGCCCTCTCCCTTCTCCTTCTCTTCCTCTTCAGCTTCTCCTTCAGAGGGGGGCTCGGCTTTGGCTTCCTCAGCTTTGGCAGCCTCGATGGTCTCTTCCACCTCGATCTGCTCCTCCTGGACGTGGCTGGTGTAGTAAGAGGGGAAGGTGCGGGCAGACATCAGGTAGGAGCTGGACTGCAAACCGCTGTAGGCAGATCTACTGAAGACCTGGGAGCTCTGGGAGTAGCCGCTGGTGATGCTGCCCACGCTGGTGAAACTGAGCCGGGTCTCCTCACCTTCCAAGAGTTTCCTGGGGGGCAGAGGAGGGGTGGTTAAAAAAGAAACAACATGGGAAGTGTGCCAGTAACCAAGCCCACTACTCACCACTGCCCCCCAATGCCACCTTCAGAAGAAAATGCCCACAGAAGCTGGGGTAGGCAGCACCAAGACTTAGTGATTGCGACCAAACAAAACAATCACTGAATAATCTTCTTAAATTTAAAACACAATGGGAAGCTAAGAACAGGCCTCATTAGTACTTCTTACATACTTGCCTAGAAACTTTCTTCTTGGAAGAAGCAATGAAATCTAACACTCCAAAACTGTCAAAGAGCTAGTCTTGAATGTTCTGATTCAATCTAACTTTGAATGGAATCAAACTTTCTTCCTAAGGCATCATGGCTGCGACCCCCACCCCTCCGGCTTCACCTATAAGCTGCGATCTCGATATCCAAAGCCATTTTCACGTTGAGGAGGTCCTGGTATTCTTTTAGGTATCGGGCCATTTCGCTCTTCGTGGTTCTCAGCTCATTTTCTAATTTGTTAATGGTGTCCTGTTGGAAGATTTAAAAAAAAAGCCAGCATAAATCCCTACTACTTTCATTACACCATAACACAGTTGCAAAGGCTGAGTGCCAATTAAAACCAAAGTGCACACTTCCATAAAATCTCCCCTAAAACTGCCTGTTCTCTAAAAAGCCTTTCTTGCCTAAAATACCCAGCTTCATATGAAACAGGAAAAGAAAAAAAAGAAAAGTAGACAATGGAAAACTCTTTTTAAAAAATTTCTTTATTTAGTATAACCTCACGAGCACCATGAAATGTCTACAAATTAAAATTTAAAAAAACAGAATGATAGAAAAACTGTTTCTCACTAACTAGCCAGATTACATTCGAGTAAATTAATTTACCTCTTTATAGGAGAAAATACCTAAATTGTTCAAAATCATTTTCTTTAAAATAATTTCTGTGCATCTATATTTCTATTCTCCCAAAGATAGAGAACCTTTAAAAGATGGTTTACTTGTGAGTACCTCCTTTCCTAAAGCATTTGGATTGTATTCCTGGATATCTGCTGAGGGGCGGAAGTAGGTAGGAACACTAGTCCTAAAGCATGCCGGTTCAGAAGCCCAGTGCACAATCCGCCATATTTATCAGCCAGAGGGTCCAATAGGTGCTGAAAGTACTCGTGGGTTGATGCAGGTCCGCAGAGAAAGGAAATCACCGCAGGCCTGAGGCAACGCCCTGCTCCCACTTCTTCCCCTCCCCCTCCCAACCCTCTAGCTGGGTTGCTCTCCTGCAGAACACAGGCTCTGCACCAGGCTCAGCCCCACACTGCAGTCACGCCCCGCCCCCAAGTGCCCCACCCCTACCACCAGTCCCCCAGGAGGTCAGTCCTGCTGCCTACGCCTCACCCTTGGTGTCTGCCCCCACCTCTGCAGGCCGCCCCACCCCCACTGCATTCTGGACGGTGCGGTACCTGCATGGCACTGATGTCGGCATTCTGCTTGTCCTCCAGCTCCTGCAGCTGCTTCTCTAGCGCCTCATTCATGCCCCGGCATGCTTCGATCTCCAAGGTCTTGGCCTTGAGCAGGCGGCGGCTCTCGGACACCTCGTCCTTGGCCGCGCGCACGGCGTCGGTGTTCTTGGCCGCGCTCTCGGTCAGCACGGTGAATCGGCTCTTGAACCACTCTTCGGCGTTCTGCATGTTCTTGGCAGCCAGCTTCTCATACTGCGCGCGGATGTCCTTGAGCGCGGCGGAGAGGTCGGGCTTGGAGGACACGTCCATCTCCACGGAGATCTGCGCATACTGAATCTGAGCCTGCAGCTCGGCGATCTCCTCCTCGTGCACTTTCTTCAGAAAGGCGATTTCGTCCATCAGGCTGTCGATGCGCTTCTCGAGCTCGGCGCGGGCGAGCGCAGCCTCGTCGGCGCCTTTGCGCGCTTCCATCAGCCTGCCCTCGGCGTCCTCGCGGCTCAGCACCTCCTCTTCATAGCGCGCCTGCAGGTTGCGCAGCGTCTCCTCCAGCCCTTCGCGCTCGCCCTGGAGAGCCTGCTTCTCGTTGGTGGCGTCTTCCGCCGCCAGGCGCAGGTCTCGGATCTCCTGCTCGTACAGCGCCCGGAAGCGGGACGGCTCGGAGTGCTTCTGGCGCAGCACCAACAGCTCAGCTTCCAGGACCTTGTTCTGCTGCTCCAGCTCATGCACGCGCTCGATGAAGCTGGCGAAGCGGTCGTTGAGATCCTGGAGCTGCGCTTTCTCCTGTGTGCGGATCGACTTGAGGTCGTTGCTGATGGCAGCCACCTGGCTCAGGTCGAGGTTCTCCAGGCTCGGCATCAAGGAGCCGGAGCTGGACGAGTAGCTGCGGCGCACGGACAGGGAGGAAGAGACCGGCGCGGAGTAGCTGGAGTACGCGGAGCGCGCGGTGCTGTAGCCGCTGCGCACGCTGGAGATGTGCACCCGGGGCGCCTCCACGTAGCGCCGCTTGTAGGAGGTCGAGTAGTACGGCTCGTAGCTGAAGGAACTCATGGTGACGGCCGGTGCCCCTCCGGCCCGCGGCGGCGACGGGGCCTAGAGAGAAGGAAGGACGGGGCGGAGAGGGAGAGGGAGGATGGATGGCTGTGTGCGGCTCGGCGCCGTCCTGCCACCCCTACTTATACGCGGGAGGGTTCTGACGCAGCCTGCTATGGATCACCGCGCGCCCGCCAGGGGGGGCAGCGCGCTGCAGCCAGGGGCGGGTTCTGCGCAAAAGGGAAGGCGGGGGCGAGCGGCCGGCGGCTGGGGAGCTGCGGCTCTGTCCGCCCAGCTTTTCGCGGAGACCCCACACCCGCTACTCATTTCTTTTCCCTCCCCACGCACCCAGCCCCGCTGCTTATTCTACCTGGAGCCCCTATCCCTGAGATCCTTAAGTGTCCCCAGTAACAGCTTCTCACGCTCCACGGACGCCTCGGCTTTTCATACCGGGTACCTCGAGTACACCCGGACCCCCAGGGCCACCCTTCCTCACCTGGGACCCGAGGACCCCCGCCCCGGCCCCATCTGTGTTTCTGGTGGCTGTGCAGGGCCCCCACGGCGTTTGAGGTAGCAATAATAGGCTCGGGGTGCACGTATGCGGCAGTTATGGAGAAGTTTTACATTTTTTTTTTCTGGCTGTTTCTGGTAATTTCTTTAGTTCTCCTTTTCTCCTGGCTGTTTTTCTTTTGTATTTGAACACTCGGAGGGTATGACCCAACACACAAGCTCACACACACACACTAGCACTGCAGGTGGTCACTTCGGCATTCGTAACTCTTTAAGAGCAGTTAATCAGCCTGTTAGTGTTCCTAGCTTTTCTCTTTTCTTTGTAGGGGGATGAAGCCTCCGTGCTTTACTGTGGTGGAGACGGGTAGGGTCTGAGTTTGGAACCAGCCGGGCGAAGGCTGCTTACTGGGCTGCTGTGCGCCCCAGGCAGCTGGAACTTCACCTTGTCTTCCCAGAACTAAATTCCTGCAGGACACCATCCTCCACCACACTAAAAGCCTCCAGCTCTCTTTTTACACGTGTTTGGCTGCCAGCCTGATGATTTCGACAGTCCATGCAGCAGGGGCTGGTTTTCAGAGAGAACTGGCTGCGGCCGCAGCAAGCACCGGGTGTGGCCTCCGGGACAACTCGGCACCGAGACTCCACGCTGGGGTGGACAGAGAGCTGCCTCGTGGTTCCTCCCGATTCACTGCAATAAGTAGGTAACACATGCAGTCGGGATCTGTAGATTCCTTAGCATGGGGCCCGGATACCGGGAAGAGGGGGCCTTAAGGCACAGGGATGCAGCCCGCGGCCCCGGGCACCTTCGCACTCCGAGAGCTGGCAGTGCAAGGGTTTTCATGGGAGAGGGAATGTGCGCAAGTTCACAGAAGGTACCCAAGATTTTTCCGAGCAAGCATTTAGTGTTTTTATTTTATTTGTGCAATACAGCATTTGACATAAGCTGCTTTTTTTTTTTAAGGAGCACTAAGAGGAAACATATATGCTTTCAACAGAGAGGCTGGAGTCCCTTTGCCGGTGACCCCCCAAGGATGAAGCACATAGAGCCGAGATGGAGGAGAGAATGGGGTGAGGTTTATCCCCAGAGGTCCTTTCAGACCTTAAAATGACCCTGTAATTCTGACACCCCACCCTCCTCAAGGCAGAGGCAAGGACTGCGGCAGAAAACTTTCTTCCGTGGGGTTTCTCCACGATGATCTAGTTTCCGATAACGCAAATTCACAAACGTTAGTGTCGGTGTTTTCGTTTATCAGGGCTATGGCATCTCAGAGGTCTCTCCGTGCTCACACACTCTAGGATATCGAGCGTAAGGCCATGAGGCCGCACAGAACCTTGGCCCTGGCAGGCCTGGCAGGGCACTTGCTAGGATGACTTTGTAGCCTGCACACCCTTGCTTCTGTCATTCATCAGCAGTGGGAGAGGTGGGAGAGGAGACCCAATCACCCAGATGTTTTCCTGCTCTCCATTACCCATATTAGATGAAAAAAGTGGAGGCGTGGATTTATTTTTAATCTGCTCCATATAAACCACATTCCTTCACACTCAATGTGTGAGTCTGCGTTCCACACGCTCTTGGGGACTTGAGTGCCTTTCTTCTGTGCTGTCTTCTTTCAACAGGAGTTTCAGGTTGTCGCAGAGGTTTTAAGCCCATCAGCATTTTGAGATTGATTGACTGATTGATTTTTCCCCCTGCTCCTCGCTGAAGCCTTTGACCACAGAGAAGGCTGGCCAGGAGCGGGGGAGCGGCTGTGCTGCGGGGCCAGGCAAAAGCTGCAGAGACGAGACAGGGCTGGTGGGGCACCTGCTGCCGCCCTTTTCCTGCGGGAAGAGGCGGTACACAGCATGGTGAGCAGGGAAAGTGGGAGGACACCGGGCCCTTCCCTCCGCTGACCCGGGCCCAGGGTGTGGCCATCCTACCTTGGGCCTTGCCCTGCTGGTTGCCTGCCCCTTTTTCAATGTTCTGTCCAGTCATCCTGCTTTCTAAATCCTCTTCCCAGAATTCTGCTCTGAAAGCCCACATGACAAAGCAATGGTGAAGCGAGTAACGTTAGGAAATCTGGTTAGCAAGAACTGCTTGACTTGCCCTTCCCCTCACCAGAAATGTTTCTATATCAGGGTCGCACGGGGCATTCGCATCACCTCTCTAGAAGGGAGGTTTTGTGTCTCATTGTGTGCTTGTCCATTCGTTCCCCTTTAAGCATATTCTCCGCAGGCGGACGTGAAAGTGATTGAGCGCTACCAACAAAACACACTCTCAGGGATCAAAATTATTTGAAGAATGAATATAGAAATCTAAGGCCGGGGATATAGCTCAGTGGCACAGCACCTGCCTGGCAAGCATAAGGTCCCGAGTTCAATTCCCAATACCAAAACAACAAGAACAACAAAAATATACTGGTGCCACACATTAATAGTATTGCTACTAATCTACTTGTTTATTTCAGGTTATTTGTTGAAAAAGAAAGTAGATACACATTACCATAAAGCTCATAACTTTTAACTCTTTTAGAACTGATAAAAATATTTCACCTCCTCCCCATTGCCATTAGCGCCTGAGAACTCCAGTTGGCTCAGACTCGGTGACTGGTGGCCTTTTCACTCATCATTCTGAAACCCTTTGGCACAAGGAGCGCTGTAGCGGCATTTGCTTTTAAAGGTGCGGCTTTAGGCTGAAGTTCTGACAGGGACAAGCTGCAGTGTGGGGGTCAAGAGAGCCAAGTTCTATCCTGCAGCAGCAACATGTGAAAATAGAGCTGGATCAGAACAGCAGCTGGGTCCCCACACACCTCGCCATCAGGGAGACTCGTCAGTGTCATTGGAATGGCATCAGCATGCCATGCACGGAGGGCTAAGGGAGAAAACTCATGCTGGTGCTTGCTATCCACTGTTTAGTAGCAGAATCCCTGTGAGATGGATATTCAGAGCCAACAGCCAAGGCCAGACAGATTAAAAATTTGCCAAGTCACACAGCAACCTCAAGCCTGAGCTTTTCTTGCTTCCAGATAGAGCAGCGCTCTGCTAATAGGCATTTTCTGCCTCCCTGTTGCTATGAAATTTGAGAATTGCATGCCACAGTCTGCAGAATCTAGCCTGCGTATCATATAATAAACCTCTCCCGTTTGGGGAACACCAGTATGAACTGGTCTGTACCATGAGGGACTCTGGTAGTGAAAACGTTCCATTTGAAGAACTAATGGTGGCAGTAACTGTATGATTGATACAACTATGTCAGTGTAAGAAGAATCGCTGCCATCAGTACGGTAGGACACATTAGCTACTGATGTAACTTTCATAGGGGGCGGTGACAGCTCTGAACATTGGTCTACAAAGCACTCTTTCAGGAATTAATCAACTAAAATGCAATTTAAGTGATGTAAACTCTTTAAAATAAACCACACCGTGACTTCCATTATTTTATAATTAAGATATTTTCATTTTCCATATCTATAAAGGGGCTTTCTTTGCAAAAGAGAGTGACCTTAAAATTTGCTAGAAGAAAAAATGCTGGCACTCAGTATCTCATTCTCCAGTTTGTCCTGCTTCCCACAATTTTTTCAATTTTTTTCAAATATGAATAAAATCCACAGGAATGTATGAATATCTTTCCTGTTTTTTTCTTGAAGCAGGTTTATTTCTGTATATAATATGCTCACCACAGGACTTCCACACAAATCTCTTCCATATCTTGGGAAACATAGTTGAAAGAAAATTTTCTCCATTTTTAATATAAAATGTGCCTACATTTACAACCCCACACTTTGAAAATGATGCATAATAAAGTGTGCTGTACAGCTATATAAAGTTTAGAGTGTGGCAGACGTGAGAATGTCACTTGAATAAATTAAAGATGAAAACAGCATGTTTGTATTCCAAACACGTGCGCATTAAAAATGACAGCAACTGACTGCTGACCATGCAGACATGATAGTGATAAGACCAGACCCCTAAATGCTTGCTCCACGGAATAAGCCAAGGTAATGTATTTCCCCCCCAGGGGCCTGCCCTCAATCACAGTCACTATTCAGAGGTAAGAAGGTCCGCTGGGGACAGCCATTCCAGGCAGGTCACAAATATCAGTCAGAACCCACAGTACCAGCTCTGTGTCCGTTGTTCTTTCCTGACCGCAGGGCAACACATGCTGCTTCTGCAGTTTGGGTACTACCCAGCCGCACAGTATTCCTGCAGCACCTGGATTCCTTTGCTGACCTTTACAGTGGTTGATTAAATCAATAGGAGGAATGTGAGGTTTCGTGTTTGCAAAGATAGAGGATAAGCACTTCCGTCTGCAGAAGACAAAGCCCAAGGTTGGCTCTTTCACAGCCGCACTGGAGCCCAGCCAGGGCAGCAGTTCACTTCCTTGCCAGTCCTTCCCTGCAGCAGGAATGCAGCAGATACTGCAGAATTGCAAATGGGCGGATCCCTCGATTCCTACAGCAAAGCTGGCTGGCTTCTGAAGCCAGGAAATATGACGGTGGTTGGTAAGTTGAACATTAAGAGACTCTACATTAGAAAAACGAAATCTGCCTGTGTCTAACTGGCTTATTGATTGATTAAATAACTCATGTTCATTCACCTACTGAGCAACCAAATGTTGGTGGAACCCTTACAATGTGCAGTATTCTGTACAAGTGCCCTCAGGAAGCAGAGAGGCACGGCACATTCCCGGTCTTTAAAGGGCTAGAAAAATATCTGGACACAAAGCAAAACCAGATACTGTTGCCCATGGCACGGGGGAATCTCAAAAATGATATGCTTGTACTGAATGAAAGAAATCTTAAATAAAGGATACATGCTGTATCATTCCACTTACGTGAAATTTTAGAACAAGAAAATTAGGGTGGAAAATAAAGCAGAAGGGTGGTTACTTCAGGGAGCTGGGGTGGGATAAAACAAGGGCATTCTCTTGGTTGGAGGTATTGTTTAACGCCTTGAAAGGTTTCGATTATACAGGGTGTGTGCATTTATCAAGATGCAGGCAATGTACTCAGATTCAAGAATGTCACTGAATTTAAATTTTACATCAAAAGAAAAACACGAGACTCTGTATACATTTATATAGCTACAAAAATGAATAAATATTGTAACATGTAACTATGTAAGAATTCATTTTACAAGAAGCTCAGCAGATAAAACCCATGCACTAAAATTCTGAAGAACCATGCAAAAAATTAAATAATGCAAGGCAAAATCCTATATGAGGAGGACAAGAATTTGTCCTGGTTTTGGAAAAGAGAAGTTACTATGGACTTGAATTGACGTTTCTGTTGCTGATTACTGTGCTAGGTGCTTTGCAGGTGTCATACCTAATCCTCTTGGCTGTTGGTTTCTCTCTGAGTTAGATGTTCTTAGTCTAAAGATGAGTGAATACTGTATTTCTACTAATCCATCATAATATTGAATTCAAATATTTTAGCAATTTTATGTTTCTTCCTCAATATTGAATTGGTATTAGCTTTTTTAAAAAAGTTTTTGAGAGGCATTTATACTCTGAGTGTTTTTAAAAACCCAACATAGTATTTATTTTTTAAAACTCTAGTCTTTAATATAAATACTTTTAATCCACTGTCTAGTCCTCCAGAAATGATTTAGTTCTAAAAACCCTGCATACTAGTTTCAACTTTAGGTCAAATAAATGAATATGCCAATTTTTTCACTTAACACTATTAAAAATGTACTTTATATGCTGCATCTTATAAACTATTATGATCAGTGATTAAAAAGTAATTTGCTCCCAAATGTTTTCTAGGCAGGCTTTCTACCTGCATTTTCATCTCCAGAAGGGCTTAGCCCCAGTCTGCTTTGGTTATGCCTTCCGTACGAGGATCGCCCCTTCCTCCTCCTCCTACACCGGCCGCAGCCATCACACACTATTTCCAAAGGAACAGCAGTTTGTAGGGAGGCAGAGGCATTGGTGCTCAAAAATAAGCTTTGATTTTTCACTTTATGTTTCTTACTAAATTTCTTCTCCATATGATCACTACAGTACCCTCCTACCACTGAGATGATAAAGCAGTATTTCAGGGGGAAGTTGAAGCTTTCTGAGCATTCCTGAGTTAGAGCACAGGCTTCCTGCAGCAGTCCTATGAGACAGAAGCAGATTCTGTAGGTGTTATAGTCTTCGTTGTGTGGCCAAAGAATGGCCAGAAGGCTGTGGAGGTGAAGAGATGCACCCCAGAACTTGTCTCCTATAAGCAATGGGGCCAGGGCTCTACTCTATGTTTCCTGGCATCAGAATCACTGCGGATTTTCCTTTTAAAATTTAGGGTACCAAGATTTCCCTCATATTCTTATATGCACCAAGCATGGCCTTTCCACACTTCTTGATGGTGCAGTTCCAGGAAAGTAGGGAAACCTTGGGGCCCTCTTAACTAGCTAATGACCCTTGATGCATAATTACTCAAAGTAGAGTTCTGTCTCTTCAGTCTCAGTCACTGTTGAAAGACTACTGTCCAGGGGAGGAATACATCTTCAGCTGATATGCCTAGGCTTTGTACTGAAGATTGAATATGAGTATTAAAAGAAAGCTGGAGGCCCTGGAGTGTGAGCATAGGGTAACGAGGGAAGGAGATAAGATGGAATGTCAGAAAATAAGCCAAAATGGTAGCAGGGATGAAAACAAAGCCTACAGCAGAGAACACGGTACAATTTGAGTGGGACATCATCCACATTCATTCCAACCAGTTAATGATGGGTATTCAGGATGTATTCAAATCAGGAAAGAACTTCAAAGCTTTATTTTGGGGTTTTTTCCTACCTGATTTTTGACCAAAGAAATTCTGTCCAAGGACAGAGGTTCACTGGGATTCCTTCTCCATTCATACCTACCTCAGGAAGAAGCTGAGCAACCGGAGAAGGCCAGAGGGAGAGGCAGTAGATAAAGGAGACACACAGTGGGAGAGTATCCTACATGCCAGGTGTTTATCCTAAGCTATAATACGATTTAAGAAGAGAGAAATGGGAATTTACATTGATTAAGCATAAACATGTGAGATAGCATTAATAATAGCTCTGTGTCAAGCATTGGTACAAGGTCATTGTCTTTGATAATTTAATTAAATCATCATAAAATTCTGATGAGTCAGGTATTAAATGAGATTAGAGTCTGTACAATAAGTCCGTGGAACCCAGCTATGTGAAGTCTTTTAATCTAATAGAACCTAGATGAGCTAAGAGTTATTTTCATTCTACAATGAAGAAAATGAGGTCCAGTGAGTTTTAAGAATATTGGTCAAGGTCACAGAGCAGGGTTAAAGTCTGCCTGAGATCTCAGGCTTCCTCAAGAGTTCATGGGAGGCAGTGTATAAAGATCTCTCACTCTTCTTTTCTGCAAAGTTTACATTTATATACTGAAGTTTTTAAAAGGTAGAACAATCATAGGGAATAATCATAGCTCAAATCACATACAAGTAAAGTAATCCATATAATAGCCATTTAGCCAGAGCACCACAGACACAAACCAATTAAGTCAATACTTTGCTTTATTAGCAGCTTCTGTCACTGAAATAATTTATAAAAGCTCAATTGTATCAGAGCATTTCTCTCTCCAGACATAGGCTCCATGCCATCTTACTAACTAGTAATTCCTTTTATTATTACATTATCTGGAAGAGTAAAAACACAGCAAAAAAGATCTCCTGCACCTTTTAGTATCACTTTATTGTGCAAATTTAATAAACTGCATTACTAAATTATATTAGAATAACAGATACACTTTTGAGTAGGTCTTAGATATTTCAATTTGCAAAGTGGTTTTTTTCTTCTTATGCCAAAAAGTTTTTATCCATTACACTGATTAATGTTTCCTTTAGAAGTTACCCAAATTAAAATTGTCATCTAAATTAGTTTCCAAAATGAAATGCAGAAGCATTACTTAAGGCCCAGAGCTCTGTTCTGTATGAAATATACTGTTGGTTAAAGCTATAAGGAGCAAACACTCAGCTCCATGTTTAATCCAGAGCTGGCCAAAGGCAGGAAGGTTCCAGCCAGACAAAGGCAACAGCATTTCTAAAGGAGTCAGTACCTCTGAGCCAGCCTTTGACCCAGGTGACTTCTCAGGCGCTTAGCCAACCAGATACTCTCTTACTCAAAAGCACTGAACAAGTGAAAAGTACTGGATAAGCTAGAGCCAAGGAGTAATTTGTAGTAAAATGACCACAATGAAAACTTGACAGTACAACACTATTACAAAGACAGAGACTTGCTAATACCTGAATTCAGACAGGAGTCCAAGACAGACTACAAGCAAGCCCCACCAGAATGGGATCTCGGAAGGAAGAAAGAGAAAATTGTTAACTGAAGTCTTTGGGGAACACGTACTTGCCTTAAACTCGTCTTTCCTACAAAATAAAGCTAACTAATGAACAGCGGGAAAGTTGGCAACATTTTGTCAGTGGATTTGGTTTCCTTTCCCATAACCCAATAAAATTCATTTTCCCAACCCTTAGGGTTTTTTTGTTGTTGTTTGTTTCATGGGTTCATTGCAAAAGAAAGAGGAGAAAAGCAGATGTTTGTGTACTCTGGCTTCAGAATTAAGTGTTGAAAAAGAGCATGCATTTAGGTTCATTTACATTTCTCATCTGGAACACAAAGTCCAGCATAAGGATGAACATTCTGTCAACTCATCCGATCCGATCCTTCTTTCTCTTTATAACTTGGATTCTGCATCTGTTCCTGAAATTTATGTATTGCTGATTTCCCCTTGAACAAAGGAACCTAACAATTTTGAACTGAAGGTCAGGGAATTGTAGACATTGGATTCTGGGACTTTAGAGAGAGGCCAGGCAGTCTCTATCTGTTTCCATGGTAACACATCCTAAATAATGAATGTGATCTGCCATGACTTAAAAAATGAGGGAAAATCATCTAAGCCCACTGGATATAGTCATTTTTCCTTACAACTATATTTTATAGATGTCATCTTGCTTTGCAGATACATTGTGATACTCGGTGTACTTTTGGAGATCTGTATAAAGTAGACATGGTAGTGGATTTGGGGCTAAAGTGTCTGATTCTAGATCTAGTTTTGCCACTTACCAAGTGCAGCTGTCTCCACACTGGGCCATACACTCTCCTAGAGAGAGTCAGGGGCTTTCCCAGGGGTTCAAAGGCATCCACAGTGCCAAGAGAACCCGCGGATCCTCGGTGGTCATGCGTAGTCTATCACAAGATCTATCTGCTTTCTAACTCGGGCTTTCCCCCCTCTACCCCCACCGAACAGGGAATGAGCTTTTGTAGACAGTAAAGTTCTGATTTTGACAAAAATACACTTAAATAATGTGATATGATAATTTTATTTTTGGTGCTGTATTGCTAAAGATGTATTAAAATTAAAAGTTTACTTATTCTAACCCTTTCTAAGCATACTGGGTCAAAGAAAGTACCTTTCACTAGAAATATAAGCGGATATAATTATCAGCCATCTGATAAGACTCGGTGAAGCCCCTTTTGGTAGGCTTTCCGGAAATGCAATGAATAAAGAAACCATCCAGAGACGAAGCTTTATGTAAACTAGCCAACTTTTTAAACAAAATTTTAAAATTATAAATTATTAAATGCTTTTTATACTGGTTTGTTTTTCATAAGTGTTTTTGGTTTAAAGCTTAATATAAACCTTGATGTAAAACCTAACACTAAGTCCATTATTTCCATACAGTGTTACCTAGGTTCACGAAAGTAATTCTTCCCACAGTTCTAGTTGCAAACCAAATCGGATGAGAAGCAATTCAGATCTTAGATACAAATTTTAAATGCAATGAGTAGTCAGGTATATTTCCAACATTTTCTAAGGTATCTGTGAGCAAAATGAAGCATATCGATATAGGCAAAAGATCCGAGCAGACATTTTCCCACAGCAGTTTTATGCATGGCCAATAAGCACATGAAAAGATGCTTAATGTCCTTCACGATGAGCACGATGCAAGTCACAACCACTATGAGATGCCACTTCACACCCACTAGAATGAATGTAATGAAAAAGCAGTAATCAGTATTGGCACAGATGTGGAGAAACTGGGATTTTCAGACATTGCAGCTATCTTGGAAAACTGGCAGTTTTGCTGAGGGTAAAGCACAGAGTTACTGAGTGATTCAGTAATTCCACCCAAGAGAAGTGAAACATGTCCACACAATGACTTACGTGTGAATGAATTATTAGCCAAAACATGGGACCAAACCAGATGTCTTCCAGCTGGTGGTGGTAGAACTGACAGAAAAGAACATTATTCAGCATGGAAAATTAATGAAGTATTAATACATGTTATAGCACAAATGAATGCATTTTTATTATGCTAAGAAAAAAATGTAAATTATATTATTTATTTAATTAAAAGGTCCAGAGCTAGGGATATAGCTCAGTGGCATAAGCACCTGCCTGACAAGAACAAGGTCCTGAGTTAGATTCTCGGTACAAAAAGAAAAATTCAAATGTCCGGAAGAAGCACATGCACAGAGATTGAATGTAGATTACAGTTGCCAAGAACTGCAGGGTGGGAAAGCCAATGTTGAGTGTCAGGCTTCTTTCTAGGGAGATGAAAATGTTCTGAACTTAGATTTGTCCATGGTTGCACAACTCAATAAAAATATTCAAAACCACTGAATTTAAAACTTTGGGTGAATTTTATTATACACAATTTATATCTCAATAAAGCTGTTAAAGGACTGGGGATACAGCTCAGGTACAGTGCCTACATGGCAAGCACAAGGTTGTGAGTTTGATTTCAAGTACTAAAAGAAAAAGAAGCTCTTAGAAGTAACAGATGTAATACATACATACATATATTCTGATTGAAAAGAATAAATGACTGTCCTTTTAATTTTTCTCCACGGAGGCAGAAAGAAGAGTTGAGACCCTGTGGGGAAGTCAGGAGAAGGATGATGCTACTTGCCCCTTGGCAACTGGACATACAGCTGCCACTGCAGGGAGCTTAGCCAAATGCAGGGCAGGACAGGGCTGCGCAGAGATCCCCCCTTACCCCTGAGCCCTGCTGCTTCAGGCTTCAGGACAAGGCACATGGATTTCATTCCCTAAAACCAGTTATCTGTTCTTTGACCAGAGCTAAAAGAATCTCAACATACAGTAACTCTCCCTTTTTTATTTTTGTTGCCCTCCGTAAGTAAAGGAGGGGCTGGGGATATAGCTCAGTGGAATAAGCACCTGCCTAGCAAGCGCAGGGTCCTGAGTTCGATCCCCAGTACCACCAAAAAAAAAAAAAAAAGACTACTAACATAAGTAAAGGAGGCTGGAATTTCTACCAGACGATCAATAATTCAAAGCAAAGGTACCCAGTTAATATGCGTGGAGGAATGTGGATAGGCAAATAGCCCACACAAAACAGGGCTGCTTTGGGGGTACATCTTAAGGGAAAGACAGACTTTACATCATAATTTTCCATTTAAGTCTAGAATGTATTGAACATTCCCTGTCCAAATATGTACCTCGTAACTGAATAGCATAGTGAAATGAAGCAAGGAGTAATAGCATTGTATATTGGAGTGTTTAGGATCAGGTAATCTTGGAAGGTTATGTGCATAGCCTAACTCTCCTCTTACTGTTCGAAACATGTTTGCTGTTTTACAATCCGTTCATGGGGCATACCCAGAAGCAAGTTATTTTTACTTAAAATTCAGATAATGCTTTTACTAGGGTTGCCCAGTTTTATCTTTGACTGTCTTGGCTATTGTGGGTTCTCAGTGACTTCTGCCTATGCCTAAAGAATCAAAAAGTATCAATGATACTTTTCCTTAACCAGGGATAGCTTCCAAAATAATGAGACCTGTCACATAGCCTAAAGACCTTTCACAAAAGAAAATTTCCACCAATATTTGGGATACTTCTCAGAAAAGTATTTATTTCCATACCTATAAATAATATAATTTTGCCTCTGCTCCCCAGTTCACCAGTTTGGAGCTGCAGTTGGAGATGAGCATCATCTCTCCTTACCACCATCCTCCCCTCACACTGTGCTGCACTTTTTAGCTCTCACTGGGCTACACTTATAAGTTTAAATAATATAATCAAATCTCTTAGGGCCAGGGATATAGCTCAGCAGCACAGTGCCCGCCTGGAAAGTAAAAGGTCCTGAGTGCAAGTTCCAGTACCAAAAAAAAAATAATTAAACCTCTTGATTCAGCAAATGTAGAAAATGAAGTTCCCTATTTTTTTCTGTGAGGATATCAGTGTTAGTCCTCTTTTCCTTAATATCTATACACCCCTCAATTTTACTATCATCAGTTTTCAGTGCTAACTCCAAATAGATTCCTATGTTTGGTCTGTGTTGACTCCAAAAGCCAAAACCCAATCTGGGATTTATGTTATTATAATGATACAAATGTTGTTCGTTGCAGATAGAAGGACAACAATACAGTCACGCTTTCTTTCTTAGACGTCTCTTCTGTTTGCTTTCTTTGGCATTCCCAATGTTATTCCTTGGGCCATACCCTCCGTGGCCCAATCCCCTGATCCTGCGGCCAGGCAGCCGGAAGCCCCTTCACCTCAGAGCCCGAGGACCCCGCCCTGCCGCACGCTGAGCTGATTGTACACCAATGTAGCTGCACCCCAACATCCTAGGATTTCTTCTACTTTTAGTCCTGGTTTTGTCCATTCCTGGGCCCCCCATTTTCCTCCTTCTCTATGTGCAGCCTTATTTTCCTCCACACAATGGGTCCTCAAGTTATTTTGTCAGAACCAGTAGGAGGTAAACTTTCTGAATCCTTGTCCTTATGAGAATGTCTCTGTTTACCTTTTCACTGCCATGAGGCTGTACATGGCCATACAGATTTCATAAAACAATACACCCCCAGCACCTCTAATTTACTGGTATTTTCTAATTAATTTATGACTTTATTCTAACTACCCCAGGATTTACTTCTTGCATGTTGGACAAGTAAGTACTCTACCACTGAATGACATCCAAAGATAGACAGACAGACAGACAGACAGACAATGATAGATAGATGATGACGATAGATAGGTAGCTAACCATACAGACGCATGCACACAAAATTTCTAGGACTTCCTCCTTCACATTCTCTCTCTATTATCAGAGTATCTAATTCTTGTTTTACAATAAGTATTTTATAGTGCTTGTCTTACAGCATTAAGGCTATAATAAAAAAAAATACCATTTCTGATCGTTTACTGGGTGGCTTGTGAAAAACAGCAAATTATTTCTTACAATTCCTGTGAAGTTTAAGGTCAAGGGGCTCTTAGGTGAAAGACCTCTTCATAAATGGCATTGCTGCGCTTTGTCTTCAAGACGTTGAAGAGAATGAGGGTGTTCTCTGGTCCTCTCTAATAAGGGCACTAATCTCATTGATGGGGGTCTTGCCAAATGACCTGATCAAGTCCCAAGGGTCTATTCCCTGCCCCCATTAACTTGAGGTTTTCACTGCATGTGTTTTAGTGGAGATCATAAACACTCAGGTCACCACAGATGACATGGCCTCAAATTCACCTTGATATAGTAATTAAGAAAGAAGCTGACTTCTGTCCACTCAGTCACCTATTTCCTCCACCCTCAGGTTCTGGCTTTTCTTTTTCTATTGCAGGCTGTCCTCAGAGGTCTGCTGATGCATGGTGGTTTCTTCACATCTCACTCTAGTTAGCTGGATAGGCCCCCGGGTGCCCTGTGTATCTGGGTGGGGTCAGCCAGGTGAGTTTCACATGAGGATGAGAGTGGGCCTTTCTCAGTGACCTCCCACCATATCTTCAAATGGTAAAGCAAGGCAGACTCAATGCAAAGGCCCTACCACCCACATTCCTCTGGTTCCCCTTAGATGGTTTGGTCAGGGTCTCAAGGAAAAAGAAAAAATCTTTCTAAGAGATGCAGCAATGCTTGCTTATAAAGTCTGCACTCACAAGCTTGAGCCCAGCCTGGGCAACTCTGTGACTTAGCAAGACCCTGTCTCAAAATTTAACAGAGGTCTGGAGCTGTAGCTCAGGGCCAAGGCCCTGGACTCAATCCCCAGCATCACAAAACAAAACACAAATGAAAACCACTTTCCTTTTCCCCTTGTGATAGAGGGATGGAGCTGGTCAAGAAGCAGTCCACATGCCACATGCCAGGAAACCAGCAGTACAGCCTGAGGATGGCTAGGGAATAAGGAAAGGAATGGGAAGTGAATGAATGTTCCAGAAAGCCAGCCATTCATGCTGGCGCTCTGCTCTCTCGCAACTCCCATCCCCATGTTTCCTGACCTCTCTTGGTTCCTTGTGGCCACAGCAGCAACCTCCTTCCTGAGGGTCCTTCACACAAATCATGGATTTGCCTCTTCATCACGAAGTCACCAGCAAAGCTCTTTTTGCTACAACCAACTTTCAGAAACTGGTTGAACCCCTTTGTTCCCTGTCCTGAAAGTGCCTGTGGAAACAATGGGTTTTTCTTATTTATCATTTTAATGATGTCTTAGCAGAGAAGATGAGCAAGTCAGTTTGACATCTAGACCTAGACAGCTTTATTATTCTAATATTGCATCTCAGATGTAGACAGACATTTTGCAGACAAAGGCATTTAAGTCTGCGCCCATATCTTCAGCTATTCAATGCCTGGGGTCGGATAAGTTAACCATTCAAAGCAGCGCATAGCGAGCATTAGCATCTGTAAATTTTTCCACGGGTCATATTTTGTGTCTGGATTTTCAAGCCACACTTGTTCACAGTCTGCTTCCCTCAGAATTACATAGCAGTAATATACCACTGAAAGAATAAATAACAAATTTTTATTGAAAAGGTATTTATTAGGTAGGCAGGCTTAGCCAGCTCTTGACAAAATCTTTTCTTTATTACAACTTGCAGAAAAATATAGAGAATATTATAATAAACATCATATATCCCTCACTCTGCTGTCAAATCTTAATGGTTTGTCAGATTTACTCAGAACCTTAAAAAATTATAGGTACAATCAAGGAACCCCACATAGCTTCCCTCTCCTCTCTTTCCCAGAGGCAACCAGCAGACTTAATTTAGTCTTACTTACTTCCTTGCATGATTTTAAAATGCATATCTATAAATAAGAAATATATAAGAAATATATAGTAATATAGACATACTGGTCATGAATAAGCAAAACTGTTTTCCTTTAAAATCCTCAAAGCTTATAATTCATTTTCTCATCTTATTCACAATTCTAGACTCTATTGAATAGAACCAATAATAACAGCCCTCTTTACTGTTTTCCTGGCTTGAAAGAAAATGCTTTCAAAGTTTTTACATTACATGTGCTTTCTGTAGATTTCAAGGAATCTTTTGTGTTCGACATTATCTTCTAGCATGTGCTTAGCATCCACAGGGCTTGGCTTCAATCCTTAAAAAATAACTCTCTTAAGACAGAGAGACAGAGGCAGACAGACAGAGAGATAGGGACAGAGACAGAGACAGAGAGGAGCAGAGAGAGACAAAGAGACCGAAGAAGAGAAACAGCAAAAGAAGAAAGAAGGGAGGGAGGGAGAAAGAGAAGGGGAGGGAGGGAGAGGACGGGAGGAAGAAGGAAAGAAAATAATTACCTTTTACCGTTCCCATTTCTAGTCTGCTAAGAATGTTTTTGCCATTAATGAGTATGGAATATAAATATACAATAACTTTTCCACCTCTGATGTCATACGATTTTCCCTTATTCTGTCAGTATAATGGATTACCTTAGTCTTCCCTTCTCTCTTTTTTTTTTTTTTTTTTGCGGTACTGGGGATCGAACTCAGGATCCTGCGCTTGCTAGGCAGGCGCTTATTCCACTGAGCTATGTCCCCAGCCCCCTACCTTAGTCTTCAAAATGTTAAGCCACAGCTACATCTTGTGATTAGTTAGGTAGGCAAATAGGCAGACAGGTGATAGGTAGGTGGCAGGTAGGTAGGTAGACAGATGACAGACACAGACGTAGACATACATGTCTTCATTTTTTGATTCTGTTTGCCTGCTTTTATTTAGAATTTTTGTATATATATTGATAAGACAAGGGTAAGCTCTGCTTTTTCCTTGCCAGATCTTGGGGCCAAGGTTCTATTAAACTCATGAACTGAGTTTGGTGAAGTTCCCTTACTTGTATGTTCTGGCAGGGTTCTTACCACATTCAGCTATTTGTTTGTTGGCAGTTTCAGTAAACTTGTCTACAATATCACCCAGGTGTTGTGTATTATTTTGTATAAATTTGATTCTGAAGAAATGTTTTTGTTCTTATATTAGTGTGTTTTATTTATTTATATATATATAGGGTGTTTTATTTATTTGTCATTTTAATGATGTCTTAGCAGAGACGATGAGCAAGTTCAGTTTGATGTCTAGACCTAGACAGCTTTATTATTCTAATATTACATCTCAGATGTAGACAAACATTTTGCAGACAAAGGCATTTAAGCCTGTGCCCATATTTCCACCCATCCAATGCCCGAGGCCAGATAAATTAACAATCAAAAGCAGCAAGTAGCAAGTGTTTATCACCTCTTGGGTAAATATTAGTATCTATAATTTTACAGACAGTTGTGCATTGAAAGTTCTAAATCTTATTAATAAAATAATTAGCTTGGTGATATTCCTTTATTTTCTTCATGTTTTGTTTTGGTATACATGCCTTCTTTTTATGGGTGTCTTCTCTTTAAAAATATAAATTATGGTACAAAACTCAGAAACATAAGATTTACATCTTATCCACTTTTAACCATACAGATCCATATTAAGTAAATTCACACTGTTCTACAACAGATCTCCACTGCTTTTTCACCTTACAAAACTGAAACTCTGCAGAGGAAACAACTTCCCAAATCCTCTTCCTCGTCTCCTATCAGCCACTCTCCCACCTCCTGTCTCTTTGAGTTTGATGACTTAAGGTGCCTCCTGTAAACTGAAATCATATAGCAATTTTCTTTTTGTGACTGAGTTAGTTCATGTCCTCGAAATTCATTGGCTTTGTAACATGCGAAAGGATGCTTTTTCCTAGAGCCCAACAAACAGCCTGTTGCATGAATACACCACGTTGTTTATCCACCCATCCATCAGGGGGCATTTATGTTGCATCTATCTCTAAGCCACTGTGAATAACACTGGAATGAGCATATGTGTACAAATATCTCTTTAAGAGCCTACTTTAACTTCATTTAGACTTTTGGATATGTACCCAACAATGGCATCGCTTCTGTGTTTAACTTTTGAAGGAAACGTCATACATTTTTTTCACAGTAGTTGCACAATTTTATATTCCCAGCAACCATGTACAAGGGTCCCAGTCGCTCATACCTCCAACACTTTCTTTTATGTTTGTTTGCTTTTTACATGGTAATGAGATGACTCTTCCCTCCCTGTTATGATTAGTCCTGCAAGCACGTATGTATAATCCTAATCTTTTCAACAGACTGGATTTTCACTTTGTGATGTAATAATTTTCCCTTGATCTATTTCATTAATCTCTTGTTTTTATTCATTTCACCTTTTTGGAGAAGTTTTACTTTGCTTGATTTTTTTAAATCACTTCTTGAAGTGACTTTTTAGCTTGTTAATTTCCCAACTTTTACTCCCTCTACTACAGGAAATAATACGTATCGGTTTCCTTTCAACATTATTCAAGGTGACTTTTGCAGAATTTTTATAATCAATCAACCCAATCAACCCAAATACATTCTAAGGGTCATCCTGACTTCTTCTTTGACTCAAAAATTCTTTAGAAGTATATCTTTAAATTTCTGAACATACAAGTTTTCCATTTGCTATTTGGTTGTTGATTTCTAATTCAGTTACATTTTGGCCAGAGAACATGTCTGTCTGATTTTTGGGTGGTGGTAGTGCTGTTGTTAAGAATTGTCTTGTATCCTAGTGTCTGGTCAGTTCTGTAAACATTCCATGGGTCCTTGAAGACTGTGTATCGCCGATTAGGTGACTGTTGCATTCTGTACATGTCTATTAGAATTCATAATTGGATATTTCAAATCAAATCAGTAACTAAGAAACAGGGTTCGACTATTGTGAATGACAGCCAGGCGTGGTGGTGCACACCTGTCATCCCAGGACTCAGGAAGCTGAGGCAGAGGATTGCTGTGAGCTCAAGGCCAGTCTGGGGTCCATAGTGACTTCAAACCCAGTCTGAACTGCATAGCAAGACCTTGTCTCAAAAAAAAGAAAAAGATTGTGATTGTCTACTTTTTTGTAGTTTTTCAAATATATACACATTTTAACTTATGTTAATAAATGCATTAAGGTGTGTAATGGTTACACTTCCTGAGAAGTTGTTTGTTTCACTGTGTACTTGTAATCTTTACTCTTTAGTAACTTCCTATATACATCACAAAACTGGATTTGATTCTTTTTATCCAGTCTGATAAGATTTGGCTTTTCATCACTATAGTAACTTATTCCAATTATTTGGAATTAACTTCTTCCATCTTTTTTCATCCATCTGTCTATCCTACTTTTACTACTGTTTTTATTTCCTGCTTTCATTCACATTGGTCAACTTTACTTCCTTTCTTTTTCCCTCTTCTGTTTTAAAAAATGAGAAATGCAGTTTTATCACTGAGTACCTAGGATTTGACAGCCCAAGTTATTGAAGTTAAAATTAGTGCAGCCACAGGGCTGCCTTCCCCACCCCTCAGGCAGTCTCCTGTGTTCCCATTGTAGTTTCCACCATGAAAATTCCCACGTGGCCAGGCTTAGTGGTACACACCTGTAATCTCAGTGCTCGGGGAGGCTGAGGCAGGAGGAGACCAGCCTTGTGAGTTTGAGACCAGCCTGGGCTACAAAATGAGCTCAAGGCCAGCCTGAACTGCATAGCGAGACCCTGCCTCAAAAAAACAAAAAGAAAAAGAATTCCTATGTGGCCAAGTGTGACATGAAGGGCTCTGAACTTCAAGTCAAAGGATTGGCATTGTTAGCTCAGTGCCATGACAAAACTCACTGCGGGTCTTGAACAAATCATTTTCTGGAGTTTTCATTTTCTCATCTGTCCATAGAGCCCAGTACGCCCATCTCACAGCAATGCTGAGAGGTAAAATAAGCCATCTCTTTGCTTTGACAGCAGGTAGACAATCAGCACTTGGTAGATTTTCTTTTGGTCTATTTCACTTTCAAAGTCTTAATCTTGAGTCATGGCTCATGATGTGGAAATGACTTTTTTTATTCCTTGTAGGCGAGAGTACATTGGTGTTTTCTTTGTGCACTGCTAGTCATTCTACTTTGTGTTTAGTTAGAAGAAGTCAACATTAGTTTCCAGGCTATCGACTTTAAAATTGAAACTAAAATGTATGATTAATAGGGACTTTCTTCCAAATTGGATTATTAACATTTCTCCAGCTTTTTCTCAGCTTGGTAAATTTTCAGGGAATGACAAGCTATAATTATTGGGCAGGCACTAGCCTGCCAGTCGAATCAGTCAGAGCAACAGAAACTCAAGGAATAGATTCATTTTACAATTAACTTATCTTTTTAGTTCAATTTGATTGCTGGAAGGAAGCAGAAAAATATTCAGAAAGTAGGCTCATTAAATGAAGTGAGAACGATTTAATCCAAGTAAGCACCAGTCAGCTAATTGTGAGAAAATCTTAGCTTCTGGACAAACTTGGGTGATTCAGGATTTTAGAATCAAAAGCTGAGTTTCTGTTAAACCTGCCATAGTTTAATTTGTCAGACTTTTGAGTGTAGTTTTAGGAAACACTAGCCAGAAATGCCTTGGCTTGAACCTGTTATATTACATTTATTTAGGTATGTATGTACTTACCTATTTACAGACAGAGTCTCTGTTTTGCCCAGTCTGACTTTTTACTCCTGGGCTCAAGTGATCCACCTGTCTCAGCTCCCGAGTAGCTGGAGCTAGGCACACAGCAATGTTAGGTTCGTTGTTATGTAATTCTCTATTTGTTGGTATATATCTATTAACAATGAGTCAGGTAGTGAGATGATTTAAATGAAGTTTTCTATGCCTTAAGCACATTTCATACTGATTGTTGAAGGACAAAGCTTGTTTCAAAGTTAGTAAAATTACAAGACCAACATCTAGTGGTGAAATCAGGAACTGCAAGATTCGATTCCTGACTATAAATACTAGTCAACGTCCTGACCGTTTCCAGAGTCTGCTTCCAAGCACCATGATTCCTGGGGAGTCAACCCCAAGGACAAAATTGTTAGTAGTAGAATTCCATGAATTTGATAGTAAATAGGGGAGATCTTTGGAGGGGAGGACAAGGTGTCACTTTCTTCACATGATAAAACCAAACAATTATCAGCTTACCTTTGAAAGCTCTGCGGGGTGAAAGCTACCATAACAAATTTCAGGAGAATTTTATACTACTGTCGATGATATTGCTTCAATTTCATTTTTAATTTTCACTGAGGCTACTAGCATGGAGCAGAATCACTAGTTAAATCATTAAACAACTTGTAAAAATTAGCTTCTAATTGGGAAATTAATTAATTTATATATTGTCTTTAGAACCAGTTTGCCTTAGAAAATAAGTCTTTTCTCCTGAATCCACAGAACTCACCAGGAGCCCTTAGGCAGCATGCTCTTTCTAACGTAAGCTTCAGGGTCGCCTGGCTCCTCTCCTTGGGTGGGTTGTGCTTTTCACTGGCATCTCTTGCTTCAGTGACTCCAGGGCAGAGGAGCTGTGACTTAGCCTGTGCATAAAACTGTTCAGGGTGGGGGCCAGGATGCTCTGGAGAGTTAGACCGAGGCCAGTCAGTGAGATAAGGCCTGACAGTGTCTTCCTTTTACTTCTGAATTCCACACCAAGCCGGATATGAACTAGCAAGTGAGCAAAATTAAAGCTGTGAATAAAACATCCTTTGAGGGCTGTGGATTTAGCTCAGTGGCATAAGCACCTGCCTGGCAAGTGCAAGGTCCTGAATTCAATCCCCAGTACAGCAGAAAAAAAAGAGAGAGAGAGAGAGAGGAGGAAAGAAAGGGAAGGAAGCACGTGAGAGGATCATTGTGAGTTTGAGACCAGCCTGTGCTACAAAAAAATCCTTTGAAACACGTGCAAAGTTCCTGTGATATTAATTCCTGGAGTCTCTTCTAGGGCCTGGGTCCATTTTCAAGTGCTGGCTTCAGTGTGAAAACAAAACAGATTCCTCAGCCTATTTATTGGTGAACATGGGGTGTCTCAGTCTCCTATATCCTTGGTGCGCTGAGTCTCACCCTCTCCAGCCCCCTCCAGATTCAAATGTGGCCCTAAGAGCTGAACTGGAGATGTGTGAAACAGATGGTCAGAGCAGTGAAGAAAGAAGCCACGGTGCAGAGGAGACCAAGAATCAGGGCACCTGCAAGTAGCCCGAACTGTGTGCCCAGCACGTTTTTTGGAGGTTTTTTTGTTTTGTTTGCGGTACCGTGGATGGAACCTAGGACCTTGCGCTTGCCAGGGAACGCTTCTTCCACTGAGCTATACCCCAGCCCGTAACCAGCACATTTTAGAAAGCCCATTTCATTATCCTCAGCTGCCTTACAATGCTGTTTTCTGCCCCACCTACCTCAGGTGAAGGTCAGTGCAGACTGTGTAAGTAAAAGGCAATGAAAGAATGGCTGAACATCAATATTAAGGAGCCTTAACCTAAACGTTCATCAGTTCCTTTATTTACTAGATTCCTACTGCATATTAGACACTGTGCCATGCATCTGAAACAAAGAATTTAAATTCACAGCCCCATCTTGAAGAGTTCACAGTCTAAAGGAGATACACCTGGGTAGCGGGTTCCGAGCTAGCAGTAGTGCAGGAGACAGTGGCTCACAAAGCAGCTGCTTCAGTGTGAGGTGGGAAGAGAGCGGCAAGGACGACATTGTTCAGCAAGTACCTGCCAACCTGCAGCGAGTTATGGTAAAGCTTCTCATAATTCACTTAAGCCAATAGCTGGCCCACGTGAACGTTCTCCTATCCCCACTGAACGGGGGGAAGTGGGTGCGGACTGAGGGGAAGGGACTTGTGAAAGGTCACAAAGGCAGAACTCCCCACAGGGTCTGGCTGGCGCAGAAGTCAGTTTGCTTTGTCACCACACCCGTGCAGCTCTGCCCGTCTCCGGAAGCCAGGAACAACCTGAGTCCTGACCAGTGCATATGCAATGGCCAGGCCAACAAGGAAAAGTAGTGCAAGTAAAAGCAACTGCATGCACATAAGCACAGCGGGGAAAGTTTGAGGCTAGGTTTGGAGGAAGCATAGGATGTATTTGAAAGTAGGGAGAGCTACCAGGGTTGGGGAAGGGGGAGTACCTTGGTGTCTTGGTTACTTTTCTCTTGTTGCTGAGACAAAATAACCCAATGCCCAAAATGAAGGAAGGAAAGGTTTATTTAGCTTACAGTTTGTGGAGGTTTCAGTCCATACTTGGCTGGTTCTGAGGCAGAGTGGCACACGGCAGAGGGCAAACATTCATGGCAACAGAGCACACCAATGGCAGGCAAGCAGCCTCCTTCCTTCCCATACATTGTAAACAGGCTACCCCCACCCAGGGGGCCTGTTAGCTCTCACATTATCTCCATGCCCTCCTCATCCACAGGCTCAGGATGTATACAAGTAAGCACCCAGGCTTCCTGCTGAATCACTCAGCCAAACTTCTGGACTCCCCAAGTTGACACAATGTATCCACCATAACATTTGGCTGGGTATTTCCAGCCTACAATCCCAGCACTTTGAGAAACGAAGGCAGGGG
Source organism: Dinomys branickii (assembly GCA_004027595.1). NCBI lineage: Eukaryota > Metazoa > Chordata > Mammalia > Rodentia > Dinomyidae > Dinomys > Dinomys branickii. The sequence continues at coordinate 23,519 of PVLD010007345.1, read as the reverse complement.
TATCACAAGGTCAAGCCCATCCTGGGCAATTGAGCAATTTAATGAGAACTTGTTTCAAAATAGAAAAAGCTAGGGATTATCGCAGTGTGAAGGCCCTAGATTCAATCCTTAGTATACAAAGAGAAAAATAAGATGCTTGACAGGAAAGCCCTCAGACAGCACTCTTTCAAAACTTATTTATAATTGGCATATATGTTGAGACACATTTATGGAGCACCATGACATATCAGTCTATGTATATAATCACTTTTGGGGGGGATATTGAAAATTCTTTCTTCTGGCTGTTTTGAAATATACAATAAATTGTTGGTAACTATAGTTCTTTAAAGTAAATTTTCATTTTTAATTGCACATAGTAATTGCACCTACATGAGGTACATCATGATATTTCAGTATGGGTGTGCAATGCATAACGATTGGACCAGCACAACTGGCACTCCAGACATTTATCACTTCGATGTGTTGGGAACAGTGAAAATTCAGTGTTCTTAGAAATACTCAGTAAATCGTTGTTGACTGTAATCTTTTTTTTTTTTTTTTTTTTTTTTTTTTTTGCGGTACTGGGGATCGAACTCAGGACCCTGCGCTTGCTAGGCAAGCGCTTATTCCACTGAGCTATATCCCCAGCCCCCTGACTATAATCTTTAAAGCCATGAATTTGGCTTCCTTGACACTTTCTCAAGCGAGTTTCTGGTTCTCCAGAACAAAGGCAAGTAATCAAACCAATTTGGTGCTTTTGATAGATAAATCCAGCACACTTTGCTCAGAAAAAGATTCTGAGATCCCTGAAGAGAAGAGAATTAGTAAGAACCCTGGCACATTTCTCTCCTTGAATGTCTTAAAACATTAAAGCTGTCACTTGAACAAATATGGTATGAAAGATCAACTGGAAGCCAACACAGTTTCTGAAATTGCAGGTGTAGGAATAAAATAGAATATTGGATCACTGAAGCATTTGTTTTGGAAATGAATTTTGACACGTTTCTCTGTTAATGTACTTTCCCATTCTTCTGCCAAGTGGAGAGGTGCCAAAGCCCTGCCCCTCAGAATAAGGATTTGCGTGGCTGTGCCTGCAGCATGCTGATGAGCCAGGGGCCTGGGCTTTGCAGACAGCCAGGTTGACCTGAAGTCAGTTTCTCCCGCTTACCCTGTGGGACTTGATCCACTTCCGCTCATCTAACTGCCCTGAACCTTTCTCTCTAGGTGTGTAAGTAGGGCCAGTCATGACCTATTTCAGAGGGGGCAGGACTAGCAAGAAGAAACATAATGCCCAACATGGAACCCAGCATATTATAGAGGCCCAACTAATGACAACCATTACAATTATGAAACTACGTAGCCTCAGTCACAATTTAGAATCCCAAACCCTATGTTGTGACCATGCAGTATTAGCTCCACATAGAAAGAGTCTTCTAATTTGTCCCTATCCCCAAAGACATTTCCCTGTGGATACACATACATTTCTCAGCTATAGCCAATAATCACATACTGAGTTCCATAGCTCTAAGGTGTGCTGCTGATCTACACCCTGCACTGTGGCTGCTTCCCACTGCTCCAGTGACTCTATTTGCACCAAGCATGGGTGTTGGCCCTCTGCTGTATCTCCAGCTCATCTCTTACTGTTATCATTTTATACCAACAGTGGGAGGGGAGGCAAGCATCACTCAAGGACATAGAAGACGCCAACATAGCAAGATTATGAAGCATTCTTTTAAAAAAAAACAAAAACAAATTTTCAGTCCAGGATTTTAATTGAATATATACCCTACAAGTAACCCCACAAGTCAGTCATTAGCTCCCTGCACATTCTGTTCAGTACCCGTCAGCATCTACCATGTGCCTGCTATCCAGTAAACACAGACATTAAGGAGACAAATGCATCACATTTAGCATGTAAATACATTAACTTTTAGGCCAAAATGGAATGCAGAGATAGAACCAACAAGTTGAAATAACTCAGGAGGTTGAGGCTTCTGGTTGGGGACCTGAACAGTGTCATGAAGGAGGAGAAATTTGTGCTAAGCTTTGATGGCAGGAAGAGGGCAATCCAGGGAGGAAGCACTGTGGTGGACAGCACAGCTCTTAGAAATTTAGTAAAGAACCAAGGATTATTCTGACAGGTATTCAGATGGGCTCAAGGGAGTGCCTGTAGTGTCAACAGATGGGCTGGGCTGGAATTAGAGGGCAGGGACTCAGCAAGGCAAGGAGACAGCCTGGAAACTGGTCTCCACCATGAATCAAAAGATGTGAACCCAGGGCTTTTGCAAGAGGCTTGTGCTGAATGATGGAATTAGATTCCTGCCTCCTGCCATGGGTTCTTTTGGGGCATCATTCATAACTCTCACTAAACATCCAGATTAATTAATCTTCCAAACAAGCCCAGAGGCACTGGCAGAGCCCTCCAAGGTCAGCCTTCCACCCTTGACTGAGTAAGGAAAGCAGACCTCATCTAGTTAAATGACACATCAGGATACGGCACAGGCTGTTTGTTTAGCTGGCATTTTTTTTTCCTAAAGAGGGACCTGATAGGTTAGTACTTTGTCAGGCTGACGGACACCAATAACAACCACCCTGAATATCACTTAGCATCACCTTTGTGAGTCATTCGAAACAGGCCTGGCTCTGGAGGTGAGGGGAGCCTGAGAAATAACACTGGGCTGCTGCTGTGTTCAGAGTGATGTGGGAACTTTGTGGGATCTAGTTAAACCTGCTATTTAAATATATCTTCTAAGTCTCTTTTCTAGCTGGGATAAAGCAGAATAATATAAAATTGGCTATTTTAACCATTTTAAGTGCACAGCTCAGTGGTATTAAGCATATTAAGTGTAACCATCACCACTACCCACCTCCACAACTTTCCCATCTTCCCACATTGAAATTTTGTTCCTATTGAACACTAGCTCCCCATCAGCCACCCTACACCTCCTAAAAACCACATTCTAGGTTTCATCTGTATGAATGCACTGAATCCACATATTTCATATAAGTGACGTAACACATTGAGCCTTATTGTGATTAGTTTAGTTCCCTAAGCATAGTGCTTCAAACTGCACCCGCATTGTAGCGAGTATCACAGCTTCCCTGAGGTTGAATAGTAATCCATTGTATGTACTTCCACATTCTCTTTATCCCTTTCTCTCTATGGTCATCTGACTTGCTTCTACTTTGGGCTATTGTGAATAATGCTGCCAAAAATATGGGTGTATAGATACCTATTGGGGACCCTGATTTCAATTCTTCTTCGTATCTACCCAGAAGTGGAGAGCTGGAAGTGCCCTGCACAGGGGTCAAGGAGCACAAAGGTCAGGAAACATCAATCTCTAGCAAGGCCACTGCTGCTCCCTGCAGATACAGAGGTCCACATGTAAGCTATCTTTATTGACGTAACTGTGTAGGTTTTGATCTTCACCCTATTTACATTATGCTATGGTTTGTGTCTAGATGTCTCCCCAAAGCCTCATGTAGCCATGGGGGAATGGGCTTTTCAGAGGTGGCTGAATCTAGAATGTGATGGATTCGGGCTCCAATGCTGGGATTAACTGTGTAGGTGCTACACTCGCCCTAGGGCAGGTAGCCTGCATACAATATAAGGGACAGAAAGAGTCTTGTTTTCTCTCCTTGCTTTTGCTGTCTTCCATTGCAATAAACTGTTGACCTCTGCCATGTGCCACTCTGCCTTGGAGCCACCCAATTATGGACTGAAACCTCTACAAACTGTGAACTAAATAAACCTTTCCCTCTTTAACCTTGGGTATTCAGTATTTTGCCCCAACAATAGGAGAAAAGTAACTAAGACACATGGTGTTTTATGTTAGCTGATTTTCTTTTTTTATTTTAAAAATAAAAGAAGAAAACATATTAATAAACAGACATCCATTTACAAAATAGCATAAGAACAATACAAACAATACAGAGTTACAGACAAAGTGGTAGGAAATTAATAATTGTTGTTGTATCACATATTGACATCTTCTAAGTGGTGTCTCAGGAAACAAATAAAGATACACAATAATGATCAAACAAGTAATCATTAACTGTTCCTTTCAGTAAACCAATGGAAGACAGTAATATAACTGTTAGCTATCCTATATATACATACATATGTGATTTCCCCTTCTTTCCCTTCTCCTTTCCCACACACCAGTTGCCCACTAGTTTTGAGGATTTCCCTTTCATTTTACAATGTCTATCATACCTCCAAGTTTTTATTCACTCTTTCAGGTTCTTACACTAGTGAGACAATATGTTGCTTACACATGCACATCTGATTTATTTCACTTATGAGTATGGTCTCTAGTTGTGACTATTTACCTATAAAAACCTCAAGTTTATCTTTCTTTATAGCTGAGTAATATTCCATTATATAAAAGTACCACAGTTTTTTTATGCAATCCTCAGTGGATGGACATTTGGGTTGCTTCCACAATTTATCAATTACAAATTGTGCCACTATGAACATGAGTGCACATATATCACTGTGATATGATGTTTCCAGATTTTCTGGGAAAATATCCAGAAGGGGAATAGCTGGGTTGAATGGGACCTCTAGACCTAGTTTGCTGAGGAATCTCCAAACTGCTCTCCACAGTGGTTGCACCAGTCTGCATTCCCACCAGCAGTGGAGAAGAGTTCCTATTTCTCCACAGCCTCGCCAGCATTTCTTATTGGTTGATTTCTTAATGATAGCCATTCCTACTGGGGTAAGGTGAAATCTCAATGTTGTTTTAATTTGTATTTCTCAAATGACTAGTGATGTTGAACATTTTTTCATGTATTTATTTGACATTTGTATTTCTTTCTCTGAGAAGTGTACATTCATCTCAGCTGCCCATTTTTGCTTTGGGTCTTTGAATTTGGAGGGGCTGGTGTTTTTAAATTCTCTATATGTTCTAGATAGAAGACCTTTGTCTGAGGGACAGTCTGCTAAAATTTTTTCCCAATTTGTGGGTTTTCTTTTTACTCTGCTGGTGATTTCTTTAGACGTGCAGAAACTTTTCAGTACGATGAGATCCCAGTTGTTGATTCTTTGAAGTATTTCACAGGCAGTTTGGTTTTTCTTCATGAACTCTCTGCCTACCCCTATGTCTTCAAGGTTTTTACCTACTTTCTCTTCCAATACATTTAGTGTTTCTGTGTTAATATTGAGATCTGTGATCCATTTTGACTTGAGTTTGGTGCATTGTGATAGACTTGGGTCTATTTTCAGTCTTTGGCAGGTGGCAAACCAGTTTTTCCAGCACCTTTTATTAAAGAGGCTATCATTCTTCCAGCGAGTTTGTTTGGCCCCTTTATCAAAGATTAGGTGGCTGAGTGTGTTTGTGGTTGTGTCTCTGTCTTCCAGTCTGTTCCATTGATCTTCTTGTCTGTTTTTTAGCCAGTACCAGGTTGATTTTACTACTGTAACTTTGTAGTATAATTTCAGGTCAGGGATTGTAATTCCACCTGATTTCTCTTTGTTGCCCAGCATTGCTTTTGCTATTATAAGTCTCTTCTGGTTCCAGATGAATTTAAGGCATGTTTTCTCTAGATCTGTGAGGTATGCTAATGGTATTTTAATGGGAATTGCATTGAATCTTTACAAGAAGTTTGGTAGTATGGCCATTTTCACAATGTTGGTTCTTCCTATCCATGAGCAAGGAATGTTTTTCCATTTATTGAAGTCCTCTTAGATCTCTTTTTTTCAGAGTACTTTAGGTTTCATTGAATAGATCTTTTACTTCTTTTGTTAGATTCATTCCTAAATATTTCAATTTCTTGGATGCTGTTGTGAAAGTATAGATTCCTTAATTTCTCTCTCAACCTGTTTGTTGTTTGTGTATAGGAATGCTATTGATTTTAAGGTTTTGACTTTGTATCCAGCTACACTGCTGAATTTGTCAGTTAATTCAAGGAATCTTCTTGTGGAGTTTTTGAGATCTTCCATGTAAAGTATCATGTCATCTGCAAATAATGATAGTTTTACTTCTTCCTTTCCTGTCCTTATTCCTTTTATTTCTCTCTCTTGCCCAATTTGCTCTGGCTAATGCTTTGAGAACTATGTTGAACAGGAGTGGTGACAGTGGGCATCCTTGTCTTGTTCCTGATTTTAAAGTAAAAGCTTTCTGTTTTTGTCCATTTAGTATGATGCTGGCTGTTGGTTTGTCATAGATGGCTTTGATCAGGTTGAGGTAAAGACCATCTATTCCTACTTTCTATAGGGTTTTATCATGAATGCATGTTGGACTTTGTCAAAAGCTTTTTCTGCATCTATTGAGATGATCATATGTTTTTTGTCTTTGGCTCTATTGATATGGGGTATAACATAAATTGATTTGTGAGTATTGAACCATCCCTGCATTCCTGGATTGAATCCAACTTGATTGTGGTGTATGATTTTCCTGATGACTTGCTGCATTCTATTTGCTAGTATTTTATTGAGTATCTTCACATCTATATTCATTAGGGAAATTGGTCTGTAGTTCTCTTTCTTGGTTGGGTCTTTCTCTGGTTTGGGCGTCAGTATAATACTTTCCAGCAAAAATTAGTTGGGGAGAATTGCTTCCTTTTCAGTTTCATTGAAGAGTTTGAGGAGTGTTGGTATTAAATCTTCTCTGAATTCCTTGTGAAATTATGCTGTGAATCCACCACAGCTTGGGCTTTTCTTTGGTGGTAAGTTTTTAATCACATTTTCAATCTCATTAATTGATATTGGGCTGTTCAGGATTTTTATATCTTCTTGACTCAACCTTGTTAATTCATACTTATCTAGGAATCTGTCCATTTCTCCTGAGTTTTCTATTTATGAGCGTAAATATTTTCAAAGTAGGAATTAATAATCTTCTGAATTTCTGTAGAATCTGTACTAATTTCATCCTTTTCAATCCTTATTGCATGAATTTGAATTCTTTCCCTTCTTTTTTTGATAAAGTTGGCTAGGGGTTTATCAATTTTATTTATCCTTTCAAAGAACCAATTCTTTGATTCATTTATTTTTTGTAGGGTTTTCTTCATCTCAATTGCATTTATTTCTGCCCTGATATTTATAATCTCCTCCATTCTTTGGGCTTTGGGCTTGGCTTGTTCTTCTTTTTCTAAAAGTTTGAGGTGCCGCAATAGGCTATTTATTTGTTCTCTTTCTGTTTTCCTTATGTGTGAGTTCACTGCTATAAATTTCCCTCTGAGGACTGCTTTCATTGCATCCCACAGATTCCAGTAGGTTGTATTTGGATTTTCCTTTGTTTGTAGGTATTTTTTAACTTCTTCTTTTATTTCTCGTGTGACCCATTGGTCGGTCCAGAGGTTGTTGTCTAATTTCCAAGTGTTTGTGGGGTTTTTGGAGTTTGCTTTGTCATTAATTTCCAATTTCATTGCACTGTGGTTAGATGATATGCATGGGTTACTGTCAATTCTTTTGCATTTAGGTAGGTATGCTCTGTGGGCTAGAATGTGGTCTATTTTAGAGAGAGACCCATGTACAGCTGAGAAAAATGTGTATTGCAATGTTGTGGGGTGGAACACTCTATATACATCTACTAAGTCCATTTTTTGCACCTTTGGTTCAGGCCCATTATTTCTTTGCTGAGATTTTGTCCAGTTGACCTAACTCTTTGTGTCAAAGGAGTGTTGAGGTCCCCTATTACAATAGTGTTAATGTGGGTTTTCATGTCTGTTAAGATTTGTCTCATGTAGCTTGGTGCTCTGATATTTGGTGCAAACACATTAGGTTTGTTATCTCATCCTCTTGCAGGTTTCCCCTAACAAGTATGTAGTGACCTTCTTTATCTCTTTCAGTTGTTCTCGGTCTGAAGTTTACATTGTCTACAAACATAATAGCTACTCCTGCTTTTTTTCTAGGTTCCTGTTGCATGGAGGATGTTTTCCATCCTTTGACTTTCAGTCTATGGATTTCCTTTTGAGTAAAATGTGTTTCCTGTATACAGTATATCATTGGATTTTGTTTCTTAATCCACTTTGCTAGTCAGTTTCTTTTGACTGGTGAATTGAGGCCATTTACATTTATGGTTATAACCAATATGTGTTGGCTTATCATTGTCATGTTATTTACTTGCTGTTGGTTTCTTACTTTTTCTACCTGTTTACCTGCTTGCTCTTCTTGAGGGTTCCTTTCTATTGTTCTTGAAACTGCATGCATTTTCTTCTCTGTCTAGAATGTCTTTTAGTACTTTTTGTAAGGATGGTTTGGCCCTCATGAAGTTCTGTAGTTGCTCTTTGTCATGGAAATATTTTATTTCTCCATTAAACTTGAAGGATAGTTTGGCAAGATGCATCATTCTTGGTTAGAAGCTGTTTTGCCTCAGGACCTGTAATACTTTGCTCAGAGCTCTTGTTAATTGGATGGTTTGGGATGAGAAGTCTGCCGTAATTCTGATGGACTTTAGTAGGAGTGCTATATGCCTCATTTACCTGTATCTCAGGTTCTGTTTCCATGCTTGGGAAAATTTCTGCTATTATTTCTGCAAATATTCTTTTTATGTCATTTGTGTCACCTCCTGCTGTTTCATTGACTCCTATTACTGGGACATTATTTCTCTTTGCCTCATCTTGCAGCTGTTGAATTGATTTTTCCTAGATCCTTGTTGATTTTGAGAGATCCTTTCATGATCGCTAGCTGCCACTCTGTCTTCAAGATCTGAAATTCTATCTTCAGCTTCATTCAAGCAGTTTTGCAAACTTTGAATGGGCATTTTGCTTTCCTGGAAGTCTCTTTGAGTCTGTTTCATGCTTTCTAATTCATTCCTATATTGCTCATGCAATGTTTCCATCTGTTGCCTATGTTCCTCTTTTTTTTTTATCTGTTTCTTCTCTAGATGTGAGCATTTCTTTCATTATTATTGTTGTTTCATTTTTTGCCTGAGAGATTATGTCTGCTCTGATCTCTTCTATGGCTTGATGGACTTGTTTCTTTACTTCCACTGCAATCACTTCAGCAATTTGAGGTGTGTGTTTACCAAGTTCTCCTATGTTGATGTCTCCTGGACTTGTTCTGAGTGGGGTAGAGTTCTGAGATTGCATTTTAGCCCTTTGCCTCATCATGTTTGATGCCAGAGGCAGAACACTCAGTCTCCCCTTCTCTGGCAGTTCAGCAAAGGTCATTAGTGGCCCTAGTTTTCCTTGTAATCAGGCCTGCCCCTCAGTGTCTGCTGAGATGCACTGCTTAGGCTGTGGTCTTCCAGTTGATGGTCAGTGTACCTAGTTCTGCCAGGTCTCAGATGTGAACTGTGATGTCAGTTGATGGCAGATGGTCTGATACATCGACCCCTTCAAGTTCAGGGTGCATATATGACCCAAAATCTTGTTGCACTGGTGGCAAAATCCCAGACCAGTGCTCCTATGACCCCAGGCAGTTCAGGATACAGGCAAAACCCAGACATGAGCTGCAGGGTCAACAGTTTGTGGACCACCTGATTCTGTGTCTCCAGTCAGTTGAGGCCGTGCACTGGAGCCAGGTGTGGGCTGCACCAACAGCAATCACAGACTGCCTGTGTGTGTGACCTCCAGGAGGGCAGGGTGCAAGTGAAGCCAAGACCTGAAACATGGTGTCAGCAGCTCGTGGGGTGCTCACACCTGTATCTCACTCAGCGCTGGGCACATGCAGAGGGGGTCCACACGGAGGATCTCCTGTCTGCACCAGGCACATGGAGGGCAGAGACTCAGGCTGTAATGGTGGCAGGGTCGTGAGTCACCCACTCTGCCCCCAAAAAGTAGATGGGAAATACCTGGTTCTCTTGGCAGCATTCAGCTAGGAACCGTGGTGTCAATGGGTTGTGTCCCGCCTGATTCTGCTTCTCTAGTCAGTTCAGGGCATGCACTGGAGCCAAGCGTGAGCCACACCATATGTTGGCTGATTTTCATGTGTGAAAACCCTGTACATCTTGGATAAATCCCACTATGGACTATGGTATATAATCCCTTTTTATATGCTTCTAATTTCAGCTTTCTAGTATTTCACTAAGGCTTTTTTGGTATCTATATTCACAGGAGATGTTAGCTTGCCATTTCTCGTTTGTTCTAGCTTTACTGAGGCATAACATACAAATAAAATTTGTATATATTTAAGGAGTACAATGTGATAATTTGATAAACATACATATTGTGAAATGATAATGACTGCTTCAATCAGATTCATTAACACATCCATCACTGGTCATGGGGAGGGGATTATAGTACAAGTCTTGTCCCTCACCCCAACCCCTTTCTCCTTTTCTTTGGCCTCAGTGAGTGACACAGCTGTTCTTGCTCGGGCCAGAAATCCCCAAGGTAATGCCACTTCCATCCCACGTGGTGTTGTTTTCCCTCTCTTCATGCTGAAAGTTCTCAGTGTAAGGTGCATTCCTACAGATTTACGTATCTGCTCAGCCAAGGGCAAGACCCCCTTGACTCCTGGTATCTTCTCAGATCACATCTTCTTTCCTACATATAACTATTGAAAGCAACAATTAATTACTTTTGCCATTTCCTTTTTCACCCTTGCTCTCTCCCAATGACTACATCATCCACTGTGGAGGACCACCTAGGTGAGACTCTTATTTCCATGTGCTGATATGTACTGAGCTGGCAGGGATTTTTCTTTATCCCTTCAATTGACTTTAGGCAATGCATATCAATCTAGCTGAGGCGCTGATGGTAATCTTTGGAGATGGCAGGTGTGTTTCCCTGATCCTTTGTTGCTCCCTCAAGTGAGCCTGGATGGGGCTGGGTGACATTAGATACTATCTCAGTTGTGTTACCCAAATTACTCTTTCTGCATACCCTCCTCTCTGCATTTGCAGAGGTGATTTCAGGCCTCCTACCTAGCCCAGCTCATGGCACTCACCTACTTCCCACAGTTCTCACAGTCACTCATCCTCAAGCCACCCCCTTCTTCATGAATGAATAAAACCTGGGTTCGGCCTTGGGTTGAGGCTTTTGTTCCAGACAGCCATCATCATGATTGGACTTAGGACGCCTTTACTCTCCATAACTGCCTTAGTGTCTTTATTCTTGCCATGGGTTGCCCTGGAAGTGGTAGATTGGAATTAACTCGCTAGAATCCCAGTAACTTTTCATGGGATTACAAATGTGAACTTCCGGGGCCATGACAAGGATGAGGAAAGGCTCCCTATAATCCATGGAAGGAGGGATCATGCTTAACTATTCACCACAAATACACATTGCCTGGCTTACCGCCTAGCATCTAGAAGATACTCGGGAAACACTGATGTGAAATGATACCAAAACTATTAATGTTGGAGAAGTCATGAATTCTCTCTTCCATGTAACAAAAGCATGATAATTAAGCACTGCCTGCCTCGCTGTGTTCTTTGCTCTTGATCTGTGAGGAGCAAAAGACAAACCGAGTGTCAGACCTTGAGGAATTGTAGCCCCAGAATCTGCACAGTAGGGAGGAGAGGAAGGAGGGCTTAGAAGCCAAGATGAGTGGGTGGGAGAATGGTAAGTTCAGGAGCTTGTAGGAGCCAGGAAAGAGCAGAGGAGGTGGGGCCTTTTGGATGTGTTTTAAGGATTGTACGCACTTTGATCTTTCCTGTTTGAAGGAGACAAAATAAATATGCATGTCCAGGCTGTTTTGATGCTTTTGTTTGTTTGTTTTTTAATCCTCAAACCAAACCTGAGAAACAATACCAGGAATTATTTCCAAAACAGACATCACACAGATGGCACAATCTCCACAAGCAGCATACTTAGAAGTTGTATGTTTTCTGTTGTTGATTTTAGCACCTCAGCAATGCTTTAAAGATGCGGAAATCATTTCATCACTCTGACCTGCCAGGCTCAGCACTGGCTTCTTCCTTCTGCGGGTAGCTCGAGCACAGAAACTGCACCGCCAGAGAATCTGAGGACTGTGTCTTCAGGCCGCTCACTTTGGGGCATGGCAAATTATCCCAATTGTTCGCTTACAGACTTCTCTTTGTATTTCTGCCAGAAATCAGTGACCTGCCTTGTACAGCACTGTGGTTAAGAGCACAATGCCTTGGTTCAGTTGCTGATCCCACCACTGGTTTTGGCAAATTACAGAGCATAGCCGCACCTTTGTTTCTCTATCTGTGAAACAGGGCAAAGAATTATACTCCCCTCATAGCACTGTTATGACAAAATGAATTAATATGCATTTCTTAAGTTATTTACTGCCCACTATGTACCATGCACAAAGTACAAAATTATTAATTTTAATAATTGTTATACTCATTAATTATTTTGTTATAATTATTTATTATTATATAATGCTGTATTGTATTATATTTTTATTATATAATATTAATCATATAATTATTATTATATTTGTCATTAAAGTAGCTGAATCAATGTCTTCCAAAGGTTTCTCTTCCCCAGATCAGGCTCTCTCTTTGTTGTGGTGTGAAGAAAGAAGAAAGTAAGAAACCAGCCATGGCAGTGCATGCCTATAATCTCAGCACTTGGGAGACTGAGGCAGGAAGATCATGAATTCAGGCCAGCATGAGCCACATAGTGAAACCCTATCTTACAAAAAAAAAAAGGAAGGAAGAGGAAGCAGACAGAATACTGAGTCGTGTACAAAATTACTTATTCTAGTCCACAGCAAGACATTTTTTTCAAATTAGGATGCCACCTTCTGACTAGTACTGTCAGAACTTTATAAATATCACAGGTGAGTGAGTAAATGGACAAGTTATCATCCTCACAGTTAATCTCACCCAACTTCCAGCACTGTGCACTTAAAATATGTTCAAGCACATGGAGTTTCCTCCCAATTTTTATTTGTATTAGTGTGTGATCGCAGTATGTAATAACCATGCTCCTCCTGGGGAGTCAGCACACGTACATAAACCACCTAAATACTTTTTTCATCCTCTTTCCCTTCCCTCCCTTCCCTCTCCCTCCAGCTCTTCAAGGTCCCCTTCACTTTTGCAAGAGATCAGTGATAGAATGTTTTTGAAGACTGAAAGAAATGGAAATTTTTTAATCCTTTTGCCATCTGTTGCCAATTCCAGACGCCTAAGGCCAATTTCCACCATCAGAATCCACGGCAAAATGGCAGATTCACCACACCCTGAGCAAGATTATTTGTTGGTCTTAATATTTTCCAATTTCATTTAAAAGTACATTCTGGTAATGAATCACATATGTGTACATATGTGTGATCATTTACTTAATTAGCGGTATCTGCCTTTAGAAAAATGAAGGGTTAAAGACTTCAGCCAGTACAGCCTCTGGGCTGGTCACGTTCTCCCCTGCTTCACTAACCACCGTAATTCTGCTGAAGGGAGGGTGCACCCAGCTGAAACGGTCAGTCTAAAGCCTTCTTTGTCAGTAGGGACCTCGGATGGCACAGTCTGACCATGACATACATTCTGAATTTGTAGGGTGAGGTTTTGGGGGAAACTCTTTAGTAACGAAGGACAGGGCTTTCCCTGATGCGCTCCTTTGCTTTCCTTCCGCTTCCGGCTTGTAAACTAGATACAAGCCTGGAGCAACAGCAGCCATTTCGTAACTAGGAGGGAAAGGCTGAGGCAAGTGTGTAAAACTCATCTTTGAAACCTTTGGCTATGGACCGATCACCTAGTATCAGACTTCCCATTACAGGAAAAAAACAAAACCTTGTTTATGACAGTTATTTGGATCTCTGTTACATGTAGAAGAATTAAATTCCTAACAAATACAATATCTTGTTGTTGTTTTCTATTTAGGGTTTGGTTTTGTTTTGTTTTTCTTTTTTTTTTTGGTACCAGGAATTGAACACAGGGCTTTGTGTTTGCCAGGCAGGCACTGTGCCACTGAGCTACATCTTTGGACTTAGGTTTTTGTTGTCCATCACTGATGCATTAGAGGTCTTTTCATGCTTAATTTTCAAAAATATACATCACAACTTTATGTCTGTAATAAGTATGGCACATCTTAGGTCAGTTTGCTATCTGCCTTTAAAGCCTATGCAATGTGATTTTTTTTCTATACTGACTGAGGATTGAACCCAGGACCTTCACACTGAGCTACATACATGACTCTTCCTGAAATATTTATTTGGAGGTAACTAGCTTCTCACCAAGTCACCAAATTGCCCTGGCTGGGCTCAGACTCACAATTCTCCTGGCTCAGCCTCATAGAATGCTGGAATCACAGGTGTGCACCACCACACCCAACCATAACATGATTTTTATTTAACATAACAGTTTGAAATATTTCTATATGCAACTACATCATTCTTTTTTCCTTAATCTTTGCTTTAAATTTGTAAGTTCCTTCTGTAGCCCCATGGCCCATACATGTGTAGCTATATTTTGTCCTAGAATATTTCTAGTTTCACCTGCCTAATCTTCTAAATATGTCTGTAATGATTGTGTACAAAGAAGCAGCTGGCTAAGCAGTTACCCTAACACCGTTTATCACATAATCCATTCTTTCTCCAGCCAATGCCAACTGCAATTATTATCGTGGACCAAAACATTATATCCAACAGTATCTACGTACTTGTACTTTTACATGTTACCTGTCATGTCTCTGATTCCAAAACCTGATGTGTAAATCTATGACATTATTTCCCTTTCCAAAATGTTTTGGGTCTTCCAGTGTTTAGTCTCCCACAAGAATTTAAGGAACATTTTTCCCAGTTAAAAATGGTTTCACTGGCCTAATGATCATGTTTTCCTATGGTTACCGCTTATGTCTGGTAGAATAAACATTTCACTGTCAACAAAGCCCCCTACAGCGTGATGCCAGGAAAGGGCAGGACAGACAGGAGGCTGCAGCCCACCTGCCCTGCAGTCTCCTCGTCCTCCTGGGTCCTGGCATCAGGCCAAACATCTGTGCATGTTTTGCAAGTAGTGTATTTTCACCTTTTAAGCGAAGAGTTTTTTAGTAAAAAGGCGGGAAAACAATGATACAGCAGGCTGCTGGCTAGGTGCAACTTCGAGGAAAATGTGTCCGAAAAAGGAAGCTTTTGTGTCTGATAGAAAGCAGGGCCCTCATAGGCTTGAGGCCACCAGGGTTGCGTCAACAGGAGAACACAATCTGAGGCACTGAGCGGTGGAGATCAAGGCCACACAGGAACAGACAGGTTTCAGACATGGCGAGGACTCTTGCAGGGGACCGGGGCATCAGGACAGGAGAGTAAAAACACATTGGGAAGGCAGGGCTTTACTGCAATTCCATCACCTAACAATGTGACAAGAAGGAACAGGGCCTATCTTTATAAGGGGGCAGGGCCAGTGCCCAGAGATGGGGTACAGCCAGAGCAGATATGCAGAAATTCCAGACATCCTCAGTTCAAGACCAGGTGGAAGAGACTTGGACCTGGCTCTGCCAGCTGCTGAAAGGGAGCACAGAACGAACCTATGAGAGCCAGGGAACAATGTGGGCACGGGATGCGTGACCCTTTAACCTAATCAGGAGGTTGCCCTGTGGCTGCAAGTCACACTGGTGTGTGGTGGGAGCTGCTTCTGGGTCTCCCACCCTTGGGCCCACAGGCAATCTGCAACAAATACATTGGGGGTTTCACCTCAGGGCTCTGCCATCTGCAGAACAAATGCTAAAGATGCCTCTGAGGAAAACGTAGACCCTCTGTGTTGTTTATTCATGTACAAGTAAGCCCACCTCTGCTGGCTACACTTAAGCCCACATCTCCCATCCTCAGAGGTCTTACAGAGCGCCCAGGATCCAGTATCAGACACTCTCTGACTACCCATGCATCAGATCCCCTGCTGTGAGCCGCGGATGCCACGGGGGAGGTGGGACACCCCCAAGGATTGCATGTCCGTCAGTTATTTTTGAGGCTAGGCAGAGGCCCGGATCATCACAGTGAAATCCCTCTATACACCGTGGAAATGAATCCTAGTGCATTCTGTGAGACCAGGGCAATGGCCTCCAAAAGATACATTTTTTAACCAGTTCTTTTTTCTCATTATAAAAGCTACATACGCCTACAGTACAAATGAATATAGAGAAATGTATATAGCAGGAAATAAATATTATGATTTTAATAATTCTTCATTTAGCAATAATCAGTCTATTTTGGTAAATTTTCTTTGAATGAATGCAAATAATAATAATCAGTTAAAGATATTTACATAGCTTTATCTGTTGTACCTATCATCTTTCTACCCACGGTATTCTTGGTTCATATCATTAATAATAAAAAGAAGTTTATTTAGAACTTGGGACTCCATAATGCAGACTGCATTCAACTGAATTACCTAGGCCATCCTATGGATAGTTGAGCAATATTTCACTAAACTAATTTTGTCACAATTACTATAGAACATGGTAATAACCTCAGATACATTGATACTAAACTAATTTTGCCACCACTACCATGGAAAGTGGTACTTTAAATGCTGACGCATCACTGGCATGCAGAATATGTGGCCCTCACAAAGAGTGATAGATTGCCGCTGTCTTGGTACATCTGGAAATATCTTTTGAGCCTAAAAATAATGGGTCACATTAGCTAATGCAGAACAGTTATTTAGCTAAATTAAGCTTCAGCTACTATCCAGAGACTCATTCCAAAATGGGATTTTTAAAGTAATAATAAGAGCACCTTATTAATTATTTAGAAAGTAATTATATTTGAGCCCCTGCTGTTTCTATCCGCCCACATGATATTGAAACTGAGGCAGGAGAAGAAACGGGACAGATATTACACCCCCGTTTTTCCATCATAGATAGTGTTTTTCTAGGCTGAAATACTAAGGGTGGTTCTCAGAAAAGGATATAACCCAAGAGTTTTACACCTGTTACGTAGATCTGGTTTGTATAGCTGGTGCTCCATCGAATGAGCTTTGCGACCATTTCCGAAGTTCTGTGATGTCACCGGCAGCTCTGTAAAGTCACGTTCAATGGGGCAAAGTATATGCAGAGCAAGTGGGCAGAAGGCAAGAAAAGCACAAGGCATCTAACAGCAGGGCTGTGCCAGCTGAGACTTCTGTGGTCGCAGCCAGCGAGTCTTGTGTCCGTCACTGAAATTCCTTTTAACCCTTCACCAAAGAGACTCAGCAAGGGAGAGACACAATCCTTAGTCCCAGACAAGCCCATTAAACAGAGACTTGATCAGTGTTCTCAGTTCAAAAGCCCAACATTAAACATCCAGAGCACATAATTGCCCCATTAAAGCCCCAGACAAACAAAAGACCGAGAAGTCTGCTCTCTGTTACATAGAAATAAGGCCCTGGAGTCCAGAGGTGGTGTTGGTGTCACATAAAACACAAATTCCTAGTGAACACAAAGGGAGTGATTATTATGAATTCCTCAGGACTGTTTTAGATTCACTCAGTGGAGTTTTGGGGAAGGTCAAGAAGCAACTTGGGCAAGAGTTAAAAATCATAAATGTCTGTTGTAGAAGATTTAAAGTTTTATAAAGCTAAAAGTCTTTCTGGCTATAGAAAATTGCTCTTGATATCTTTGCACTTTCCCTGCCAGACTCATCAATATATCTACGTATGTTTATTTAAATTTTTATCTAAATTGACTTTGTGCTGTAACATTTTAGCCTGCTTCTTCATTTAATGTTATATATTTGAAAAGTATATTTTCAAGTGACGAAATATCTCCTGACTCATTTGAAAAACTACCTAATATTCTTTCATGCATATGAATCTTCATATATTTAAGTTAGCTCATCTTCTTAGACATTAAAATATAATCCAGCTTTTTTCTTAATATAAATAAAAAGGCAGTGAATTTTTGCCATGTTGTATTATTTCCTTAGGATATAACCCTAGACATTACTTAATTTAGTGCATATGACTAATTTTTAAACTCATACTCTTTCCACTAGAGTGTGAGAAACACCCAAATCCTCACTGATATTGAGTAGAATCATTAGTTAAAGCTATATTATATGACAGGCAAAGTGCATATTATCACTGCTGTAATTTGTGATTGTCTGATTATAGTGAATTAAATAGTTTTTTTTTTAATTTCTTGGCCACTGTAATTTTTTACAATTAGGCATTCAAGTCTTTTCCCTTTTTCCTCTCTTGAATTGTTAATGTCTTTTCAATCTTTAATTAAGTGTTTCTCTGCTATATTTATGACAGTAACTTTTAAATGGACAGATATTTTCCCTTTGCAATTTATTTTATTGCTTTTACATGTAGAATTATTGCTGCATGCTGATAAGATACATCATTAATGTTACTTATTGAAAGAAACTCACACAACACATACAGACACATACAGACACACACACACACACACACACACACACACACACACACAGAGCCTGAATCTATTGTATTCTTCTGTTTCTCCTGCTTTGCTTGTTAACATCTGAAAGTTACTTTTGCAAATGAGCTGAGACTCCGCCTGCCCAAGCTGTTAGAAACACCCTCCCCTCCCTTATGTCTGTCTGTAGCTTGGTGTGAACACCCATTCCCCACCCCTGTGTGTGTGCAAGTGTACATGTGCGCATGTGCACGCTCCCAGATTCCTCTCTGTTAGTAACTGCATGCGATCAGCAGGTCTATTCATTGTATAAGACCATCTGGGGCCAATCTAAGGTGATGCAGGACTCAACTGTCTCTTCTTTCATGTGCTGCATTGAACACAGGATAGAAGGAGAGATCACCCTCCTTTGCAGGAACTGAGGTTCAGGGAATCTCAAATTATTTTAGGTTTAGAACTGGTCCTGTAAGAGAATGTGAGTGGGGGATATTCAGCTTTAAATTTTAGAAATATTTATGTTTAAACCTTCTGTCTTAACTCACCTACTGCCTGGCAAGTGTGAACAAGGAACATCAGCTTTTTAAGCTTTCCTGCCTCATTTACAAAGCTCAGACAACAGTTCACAATTTACTGCGGTGATGGTAGCAGGAGATAATAATGTTCCTAGTGCAGCACTCCCATAATAGATACCCAGTAAACAGTGGATTTGAATGTAAGGGAGGGTGAGTAAAAGTTATGGCCCACATACATTTTTAAATCCCAGCCTGTCAAAATGAGATTCAGGCTCTTTGTTCTTAAATGCATTTGAAGGTGCCTCCCTGGAGCCTAACAATTTCCTGTAGCAACCAGCACAGGCCCTGGAAGACCAGGAAGACATTTTTGCCAAATGATCTGAAGTGTCATGAGGAAGAAAATTCTAAGGAAAATAAATCTGGGCAAAAATGAGAATATTAACAGAAAGACTGGTCTTCTGCCTCCTGGGTTTACGTCCAAATGTTGCATAAAACTAATAAAGGTGAAGATTTCCTAAGGGCTGAGTTATTAGACCTGTGCTTAGCAAGCATACAAAATATCTTTTCATCTTGTGACCAAGCTATATGAGGTCAGGGTGGCTAGGAACACAATATCACTAGTGAGAAATGGGATCTTGTCCCAACTCAACAGCAGTGCACACCTGTAATCCCAGCACTTTAGGAGACTGAGGCAGGAAGATCTCATGTTTAACCCAACCTAAGCATCTGTCATGGTTTATACATTGTGTCAACTTGGGGAGTCTAGAGGTTTAGCTGAGTGACTCAGGAGGAAGCTAAGGTGCTTACTTTGTACACATCCTGAGCCTGTGGAAGAGGAGGGCATGGAGAGTGTGTGAGAGGTACACACCCCCTGCGTGGGGATAGACTGTTTACAATGTAAGGGAAGAGAAGAGGCTGTTTGCAGCCTTTCCTCCCTTTTGCTGGTTGTTTTTGCTGTGCTCTTCTGCCATGAACATTCACCCTCTGCCATGTGCCACTCTGCCTCTGAGCCAGCCAAGTATGGACTGAAACCTCCACAAACTGTAAGCTAAATAAACCTTTCCTTCCTTCCTTAACTTCGAGTGTTGGGTATTTTGTCTCAGCTACGAGAGAAAAGTAACTAAGACAGCACCTTTGCAAGACCCTGTCACCAAATAAAAAATTTTAAAATGGGGGGTGTAGTTCAATGTGAAGGCCCTGGGTTCAAACCTAGTACTGGAAAAAATACCTATTCTGCGAGAGAGTGGGTTTGTTTTTCATCCCAGAATGATACCAGGGCCCGTACTATGGTCAAATAAATACAGCTGTACACCCTGAAAGAAGGAGCCATTTATAAGCTGAGTATCCTTTGCAAAATACCTAGCACCAGAAGTATTTCAGATTTGGGGAGTTAGTTTATTTTGAATTTTGAATATTTGCATAGACAAAATGAGATGTCTTGGGGATGACACCCCACTTGAAATACGAACATTCATTTATGTTTCTTATATATTTTATACACATAGCTGTTATGGTTTGTGTCTGGGTGTCGCCCCAAAGCCACATGCAGTCATGGGGCTGGCTTTTAGAGTTTATGATTGGTTCATGGGTGTGAGTGCTACGCTGTCCCTGGCCAGGTAGTTTGCATATTGCATGTATAAAGGAGAGAAAGAGACTGCTCGCTGCCACTCCTTCTTTTTGCTCTTGCTGTTTTTGCTGTCTTCTGCCACGAAGTTGTCCTTTGCCACATGCCACGCTGCCTTGGAGCCAGCTGAGTATGGACCGAAACCTCCACAGACTATGAGCTAAATAAACCTCTCCTTCCTTAATTCTGGGTGTCAGGTATTTTGCCTCAGCAATGAGAAAAAAGTAACCAAGACAATAGCCTAAAAGTCATTTCTACACTATTTTAATAACTTTGTTCATGAAATAAAATTTTACGGTGTGAAATTTTCCACTCATGAAATTATGGTGGTAACTCAAAAAGTTTCAGAATTTGGTCTATTCCAGATTTTTGGATATTTGGATTAGAGCTACTCTCCCTGAGATAGCTTGTCACAGATGAAATCGCACCTCTGTAACATCCCATGAGCTGTGCCTTACAGGATTATGCCCATGGTGTTCCATGCAGAATTTCTGCTCAATGTCTTCTTATGACTCAGAACACTATATATGCTAGAGAGCAAATCTTTTCACTTCAGACTCACACGTCTTAGAATATCACTGCCCTGATAGAATTTATATTTTTATGCATGTTCCTATTAAAGGGTAGGTGACGGGTGCCAGATTATTTCTTTTAAAACTTTTGGCTGGGTGAGAGCACTGAAGTGTAACGAAAGAAGGGGCAAAAAAAAGGGGGCAGATTGGAGGAGCCAGTGAACTCCAAAAGTTAAAGATTTTGAGGCTTCACAGGCTTTCTCTGAAGAGAATATGTCATTTTATGCACTGACAATTTGCGGCATATAAATTAATAGGAAAGAGAAGAACTGTTTCTACCTTAGTTGAATGGCTTTTATTCTTCTTTAATAATGAGGCTGTCCACCGCCCTTACGAAAACTCCTTCATTAAAAATTGCCTTTTGTATCTGAAGCATGGCAGCTTTGCTGCAAAGTGGAAGCAGGCAGAGAAAAGCTCCTGCTACCCACACACCCCCTCTGCTCCTCAGTGCCCTTCCTGGGGCTGCATTCACTTTCATTCCTTACTCTTTTGCCTGGAAACTTTCATGATTATTTACACCGAGACCCTTGTTCTACATATGAAAACACAAAATCAATAAATGATCTTTGTACTTAACCACATCTCTAGCCAAAATCAAATTGGAACAACATTAAACTTGCTGGCGGTGTTTCCACCCTTCTATAATTTAACCTCTGCATTATAAAGCACAGGACTATGGCAAGATTTAAGACATCTTAAATCGGGATAAATATAACCTTTTAGCTGGAAAGGGTGACATTATGAGACCTCAGGGGACTGTAAGATGATGGGCTGTGGGATAAACCCCAGTGAATTACTGGCATGACGTCTCTATGCTCATTATTTGGAAAGAACAGAATGCTGAACAGTGGTCAGTGTGTCCAGATTTCTTAATTAAGTACATGCTTCTCCTGGCTCCTACTGATTCCATGAAGCTGCAGCATTGACAGCAGCTTAGCACTATTGCTCATAAAACCCAAACTCCCTGAAACGGCATAAGAAGGCACCAAGGACAAGGTAAACCAGTAAAGAACAAGTCGGCATAGAAATTTAGAACCTGAAACCTTCTTGCCTTTTTCCTGCCGCCCTGTGTAGCCCGCACACTCCAAATCTGAAAACACGACTGCGTTTATTCTGGCAACGCTCTGCGGCTTAGCTCACCTCTGAGAGCTGACAGTGACCGGCAGCAGCTGCTCGTTTATGAGGGCTTTCAGATGGATTGAAATGTCAGACACTCGGACAGCTTAAAGTGAGAGCTAGGGGTGTTTTCCTCCTCGCCAAGGCCCCTGCTGCGCAATCCCACCCCATTCCCCCACCCCACCAGGCAGCGGTAAGGAGGGAGACACAGTAGCTGAAGAAGCCTAAACAATCAATCTCCGCCGGTGTAAACCAAGCTTCTGAGCAGCACGCCGCCCTGCGCCCCTACGTGGAGCACAGCTCTGTGTCTGGCTTCCATCCAGGCCGCAGGGTAAGCCGGATGCAGCCTTGGTTATCCTCTTGCCTTCCTGCCAGCCCCAGTGGCACCCGTGTGCACCCAGATCCCAAGACGCTCCCTTGCAGGAAAACAAAATTACCACCCACTTCTCCATGCAGCTCTTTCCTTCCTTTGGGGCATTTCCAATTGATTAAGTTACTAACTGGTAATACTAAAATGATTTACACTGAGGTAGTAATGCATTATGGTATCAGTACTCCCAAAGATAGGGGAGAGAGAGAGAGAGAGAGAGAGAGAGAGTGTGTGTGTGTGTGTGCGTGTGTGTGTGTGCGTGTGTGTGTGTGCGTGTGTGTGTGAGAGATGAGACAGTAACTCTGGCCATAACTTATGAGGAAGCAATGACTGGTAGCAAAGATACAGAGTAAAGAACCAGAAGGCTTGGATCTTCAAGTCCTGTCTACCCTTTAGTTTCTTGGGGGTCTCAATTTCCTATCCAAGAAAAGAGGTGATTCTCCAAGGACAGAATCTTCGGGTGATTTTCCAAGATAATGGCAAGAATTTGAGAAACCAAGGAGTCTTTTTGCAGGACTTTCTGCCTTTGTCCTTACCCTGTAGAGTAGACCAATAACTTGCATGCCTGCCTGTGACACTGGGACCTGGTCCCACCTGAACTGTGTATGCACTGTGGGGTCAGATTTGTAATCTGCCTGTGCTGACCTTCAGTAGCAAGTGCTGCAGCAGGAGAGAGCAGACACCCCAGGGTATCCCAGAGTTGTGCTAAAAGAATCCATAAAGAAATCTGAGGTTGGTCCAGCCATGAACAGGTTACAGTCCAAGTTCATCTAGACCAGCCAGAGACATTATCTCATTGACAAGTCTCGCCAGAGGCAGGAGTTATGTCTCATTAAAAGTCTCCAAAGTGCCGAGATTCTGCTTTGTCACTGGCACCATTGAAATTTACAGCTCTGCTATGTCATTATGCAACCTTTTTGTGGGGACACAGTCAAGAAGAGGCTGCGGTTAACCAATTCCAGGCAGAAAGGAAAGGAAAAGGTGACAGAACGACAGGATGTCAACTTAGTGAAAGACAAGGAAAAGGCCATACCTTTACTCTGAAAATGGGCCCAGCGGTTTGCAAAGTGAATGGCTGGTGTTCACAAGCTGGTTGGCTGGCTATATGGATGGATGGATGGATGGATGGATGGATGAATGGATGGGTGGGTGTGCGTATGGATGGATGGATGGGTGGATGGGTGGGTGGGTGG